>VZQC01012068.1:1742983-1867970 GCA_009823505.1 Rhizomys pruinosus
TCTTTTTTTTTTTTTTTTTTTGGTGGGGGGAGAGGAAGGAGGGCGGAAGCACCTTGCTCCTTTCAACTTCTCATTTACCAGTTCCAGCCACTCGAGGACAAAAGCAGGTTTTGTTAGAACAGGCTTCATTTTCTGAACCATGAGCAGACTTTCCTCTTTATAGACTGCACATTGGCTGAAGTCCCATTAGTGGCTCTCAAAGACCTCCCTGAACAGGAAGACTGGCGACCCACATTTGAAGGACATTTCAAGAGATGTCCCCATGCATAATACCCTAAGACTTGGTTGACCTCTGAGGGCAAAGAACAAAGTTATCCCTTAGGTCCCTCGGCCAAGTTAGTATGGACATCAAGTATGGTTGTTAAGCACACAGAAAGGCTAAGTTGAACCAGTCTGTTACATTGCACCTATATTAAAATTGTATCCTTTGGAAACAAACTGTATGTTATTTCCATATCATATTTCTTGATTCGTATCTTTCCATTTTTATCCCATATTACTCTAAAAGATGCACACATACCCTCCATCATATACCAAAACCCCAAGGTCTGAAAATAAATGTAAGGTCAGCTCTAGAACCTGTTTAGGGATTCACAATCCACTGTTGTCTTTAGATCATGAGGAATAGAACATTAAGTTGCTCAATTGGTCTTACAGCTAGCATCCACAGATGAGGGATACCGGCTGTCTGTCTTTTCTTTTTCTGGGATTGTGTTACTTGACTTAGCATAAAATCTTCTAGTTCCATACATTTATCTCCAAATTTCATGATGTCATCTTTCTTTTCCACTGAATAGAACTCCATTGTGTAGATGTACCACATTTTCTCTATCCACTCATCGGTTGAGGGGCACTTGGGTTGGTTCCAGCTCTTCACTATTGTGAAGAGATCTGCAATAAACATGGCTGTACATGTATTTCTCCGGTAGGAAGAGTCTGATGGATATATTCCCAGAAGTGGTAATCAATTAAAACTTTTTAAAAAGGCACCTGTCTAGTCTTTTCCCATGACACCTTTATTTTTTACAGAATTTAGACAGAAAGAATACTCTATAAGAAATTTTAACGAAGGTTGGAGAGATGGCTCAGTGGTTAAGAGCTCCAACTCCTCTTGCAGAGGACCCAGCTTCGATTCTAAGCACCCACATGACAGCTAAGAACCCTCTTTAACTCTAGTTCCAGGGGAATCCAACACCCTCTTCTGACCTCAGTGGCATTGCACGACATGGGTGCACCAACCTACATGCAGACAGTACACTGATATACATAAAAATAATAAATAAAAAAAAAGAAATTTTAACCTGGTGCAGTTTTAATTTCAGGAAATTTCAGAGTGGTAAAACACTGGAAATGTTGCTATAGTCTACTCTCTTTACTTTTTTCCCCATAACTACTATTTTATAGTTTGAATTTGTGTTTTAAAGCAGAAAGCAATAAATGAAGTCTCTTAAAGAAAAAAAAAATAGAATCACAGTTGTGTTATTATCCATTTCCAAATACACAAATATTTAACAAAAAATTTCATGTATGAAAAAGTAGTTTAGAATACAATGTTCTCTCTATAGAAGTCCCTGTTAGATGCATTTTAAAAGATTTAGGCAAGCTGGGCATGATGGCACATGCCTTTAATCCTAGCATTCAGGAGGCAGAGGCAGGCTGATCTCTGTGAGTTCATGGCCAACCTGTTCTATATAGTGAGCCCCAGGCCAGCTGGCACAAAAGGGAGACACTCTCTCAAAAAGACAGAGAGAGAGAGAGAGAGAGAGAGAGAGAGAGAGAGAGAGAAAGAGAGAGATTGATTTAGGCAGATCTTTATGTTTACAACATAAAAGTAAAAATTGTAGTGATAATGCAAAGAGTAGTGAAATGATGTCTAGCAATATAAATTATTTTATATAGAGATATAAACACAGATTTTAGGACAGTATTAAAGACTAAAATTGCACTTTAAAAAAAAGCTTTTTATTTATTTTATTGTACGTGTGTGTTTTGCCTGCATGTATGTATGCACACCACTGCCATGCAATGTCTATATAGGCCAGAAGAGGACATCAAACCCCATGGGACTGGAGTTATTGATGATTGTTAGCTGCCATGTGAGTGCTAGGAATCAAACCGGGGTCCTTTGGAAGAGCAGCCAGTGCTCTTAACTGCTAAGCCATCTCCCCAGCCCCTGAAGTTGTCCTACTTTAACTACTTTATCGCCTCAATATATTTATCTTTCTTTAATGAAAATACAACCATATTCATTTATCAAAATAATTACCTAAATAATTCTTGAAGATTTCAATGGATTCTTTAAATGCTTTTTACACATGGATTTGGATTGGAATATTCAGCTATTTTTAATAACACTATGATATAAAAATATGTGCTTTCTGCTAGAAATCAGTGTCAGTAATCATTGAAAGAAGAATGCTCGCAAATTGGTTTTACATGAAGGATGCCTATACTCACAAATTATCACTTATTGTTAAAAAAATGAAAACAAAACAAAACAAAACAAAAAAACAGAGAAAGATGCAGAAAAGTTATGGCAGAATACATGATCTGGGATGGGTAGGGGTGGGGTGGGGGGAAGGGAAGAGGATATATGCCTGAACTGAATTGGAAAATGATGTATAAAATACACAAAGCATCATTAAAAATAAAAAAAAAAACAAAAAAAGAAAAATGATATTAATGAGAACTAATAAAAATCAAGCTTATACCATATTATTATTGGATCTGATATTCTCAACTAGTCTGCTTTCTGTAACTGTGATAAAATTACTAAGACAAACAAATTAATGCAGGTAAAATGTTATTTGGCTAAGTCAGTGATTTCAGTCCCATTATAGATCAGTCATAGGCAGAACATCAGGGTGGGGAGGTCATGGTAGAGTTAACTGACCTCCTAATGCCAGCTAGGAAGCAGAGCAAGAAACTTGAAGACCAGGCTCCAGTGCCCCCTTCAATGACACAGTCACAATGATCTGCTTCTTCTAACACTCATGCAACCACCCCACCCCCACCCCCACAGCACTGTAGGCTGGCAACAGAGACATTAGCACATAGCTTTATACTTCAGATCAAGCTTCAACATTTTAATCTTATTTTCTTTACTTCTAATGTCCAAAAATACAGGCAAGATCCAGTATTAGTATAGATTTAGTATGTGAATTGTCTCTCTTCAATCAATACAAAATCAACTATTTTTATGAGTTAATGTATTATGATTATACGCCCCCCCACCCACAAATCCCGACCACGTCACACAGAACTGAAAAAAAAAAAAAAGCCTTTAAACTTGATTTTCTTTTAAGTCAGCTTTTATTTAGGGCATTCTGGTATTTCTTCAGATACTTCTTAGATAATAAAATCCCATGAAACAATTTTGGAGAAATGTTGGGTTCAACACACTGAAGGAAATTGTGTTACATTTTCAGTACCAGTAGGACAAAGGTCTCTTGTTGGAGCACTGAATTCAGTTTTATTTGATACCATGTGGGATTAGATCATTGCGTAGAAATATTTTGATAAACAAAGTTACTTTAAAAAACAATTGTCATTTTTTAAAAACCATTACACTGAAACAAACATGCCTGACCACTGATGTGGGGAAGCTGCCGTTGGTGCCAGGGCTTTCTGAGGAAGAAGGAAACATTCCGTCTACATAGGCCTCTCAGGAACTTCCTATAGCAGTAGGCTTGCATTCATTAGTAGTGCAAAAAAGGAAAACATAATTAAAGCCAAAAGGTGTTCTCTAACAAAATCCTTACTTGAAAATAATGTTATTAGTAGAAACTGTAGCAGAAATAAATTTGCAGTTTTCAGTAAAGTTTTTTTTTTTTATATCTTGTGCTTGAAAACTGCCTTTACAGATCAAAATAATTGTAAATTCAGACTTGAGGATGAGAGTTAGAGGCTGCCTTTCTCCAGTGTGAGTTGTTTTCTCTAAAGGACAAAAAATCAACATAAGGAAATCCCTGAGAGTTTTCAATACAAATGTCTCCAAATACATTATTGCTGCCAAGTTATGTTTTCTGTGTGTCATATAATCTTTGTGTAATTTATAAATGATAACAAAGCAATTAGACCACATTCGTAAATGCCCAGTGACACATAATTTAGTTGAGTCTGAGGATTAGAATTAATTGTCTCTCTTTGTTAGAAGTTCTAAATCTTAGTAAATGATTCAGTATATGTCATTACTGCTTAATATTTGCATGAAATCACAGTTTAGCTGGCATAATTTAACAGCAATTAAAAAGCTATTTAATCATCAAGCAAATTGCTGTGAGGGCCCTTGAGTAAGAAGGGTGTCTCTATTTTTTCATTTTTTTAAAGTATCTCTGGGCAGACAATTATATAAATGTAGATACCCATAACATAATTGATACCATTCTTTCTATTGTGGATGTATATGTGAATAGTAATTCATATTTTCCATTATAAATAAGGGAAAACAAATGATATGAATAAGTCATTTTATAAAAGACATTATTATGATAATTATATTATAAATGATCTCTTGGTCATAAGTCTACACTCGCCGGGCGTGGTGGCGCACGCCTTTAATCCTAGCACTTGGGAGGCAGAGGCAGGCGGATCTTTGTAAGTTCAAGGCCAGCCTGGGTCTACAGAGTGAGTTCCAGGAAGTGGGGTCAGGGGACTGGTATTCAAAAAAGACCAAAAAAAAGAAAACAAAAAAAAAAAAAGTCTACACTCAAGGTAAAAAGCATATTTGTTCTTATGTACAAGTTGATATTTCTTCCATACTTTCTGTAGGCAGACATTCCAGTAAGCTGTCTGGTACACAAAATGACATAAAAAAGATAACCAGAAAAAATTAGCCCTCCTATTTCTAGGTCTAGCTTTAAGTAATAGAAATACAGGTGATTACAGTTTCTAATCAAGTTTCTGACATCAGGACCTCACAAAAAGAAAAAAATGCAAAAGAAACAAGCAATGCATATTCATACCTCAAAATAATGTAGTACCATGTAGATTTGTGGATAATATTCTGATCATTTATCCACTGTTAGAAATATTACAGTCATATCCCCTTTTGTCAAAGCATACAACAAACTGTAGCTTCATTCTTTTAAATCACATCACTTCCAGACATTAACACATCCACATTATGCTGGGGAGATAGTTCATCGTCTAAAACTTTTTATTGTACAAGAATGAGAAACTGGGTTCAATTTCAGACCTTGTATAATAGCCAGAGTAAGCAAGATTTATAATCCAACTGTCCCAGTAGGGTAGATTGGGGGTGGTGGAGACAGAAGAATCTCCAGAAGCTTATGGAAGGTACCTAGTAGAAAAACAACAAAGAGACCCTATCTCAAACAAGATGGTAAATGGAGACAGATAAATGAAGTTTCGCTTTTAGACACTGAATTTTCCTGTTGTTCTTGCTGATCTAATCTTCCTGGAAGATCCAGTTTCTTACTAATCCTTAGAAGTCTTTTCATGGATTCTCATTCTACTTTCTTGTTCAAGTGATCTCTGTCAGTTCCATGCCTTTCAAGACTTTTCTTGTCTAAAACCTCCACACTATTTATTTGAAATTTACGGGGAGGATGTGGATGTTGGAGACAGGGTCTCCCTATGGCCCTAGCTGGCCTGGAACTTGGTACGTAGATCAGGCTGGCCTTGATCTCACAGAGATCTGCAAGCCTCCTCCACCCAAGTGCTGGGATTAAAGGAGTGCTCCACCACTCCTAGCCCCAAACTACACACTATTGACATCTAAAAATATACACATCCTTCTGAACATCTCTGTATCACCTCGCAAGTATTTGGCCAGATGTTGCCTAAAGGAGAGTTTCCTCTAAGTTTTTACTTCAGTTTCTACCTTTTAATTTCTAGAGTTCAATTTCTTATCATTTGAATTTTTATATATTTTTGGTATTCCAGTAAAGGTAAATCACAACAAAGCAGTCATAATGTCTAGCACATTTAGCAGCCTGTCTCCTACATAGTTGGTTTAAATTAAATATTTATTTAATGAATGCATGAATGTATTTTGAAATCTAAAAGTTGCTAACATCATAATGTCTGTATAATAGAGAAAGCTGTAGAATTCCTAATTGTCAAGGAGATATTCTTGGTGAAAGACATTTAAATAACTGGTTTGGAATTCTTTTTTTTTAATTTTTTGTATGTGTATGAATGCATTGTCTGCATGTAGGTTTGTGCATCTGTGTCGTGCAATGCATGGGGAGGTCAGAAGAGGGTGTCGGATTCCCCTGGAACTGAAGTTCTCCTGGAATTGGAGTTACAGACGGTTCTGAGCCGCCATGTGGGTGCTGGGTATCGAACACAGGTCCTCTGCAAGAGCAGTCGGTCCTCTTAACCACTAGGCTATCTCTCCAGGCCCTGGTTTGGATTTCTTAAAATAAAGCTTCTAAATTGTGGCAGGAATGTTGGTTTTTCAGTGAGTTATTTTTCAAGTATTTATCTAAAGTATCAGTCTCTCCACTTATGGATTCCATAGCATTCATTTCACAGCACGCATGACAGGGCTCTGCAATGAATCAATTTTAAGTAATATTTGCTCAATGGATGAAGAGAAACTAAGATGTGAAGAAATCAGATAAGTGTAATATAGAATTGGCATTATTTTAAGAAATGACTGGAGTAATAAAAGCTTTTAAATACAATATGTCGTGTGACATGTATATTAAAAGGTTCACACATTTCATGAGAACAACCTGGTTATTGTCACCTTGGTGGATAAGAAGAAGCTTGATTGAGTCTCTTTAAGTGACATCCTTACAGTTAAGGACTTATTTAGTTCAGTTTATTAACGTTCATCCAGTTAAAAGTCTAGTCCTATCTTTTGAATGGTCCTTTAAAGTGATCCATTAACCTGTAGTCCTAAATGTCATAAGGCATTTAGGACTACAGATTAATAAGATATTATGAAAGGCTCTTTACTGCTTTAATTTATAGTTTTATTCCTTTTTTAATTGTCTGTAGACCCAAAATATTCAGCCATTTATTCTCAGTATTTGTAAAGCAGATTCTGCATGACTCTCAGAAAATAATGAATATGGGTTATCAACATACTTATGATAGTATGAAAACTATAAGAAAATGATCTCTACCTAATATTAAACTCTATCAGTGCTTATTAACAAACTTTCAAGAGTACCACCATCATTCTTTGTCCTACACATATACATTTGTTTTCTAATTGTTTTTCTCTAGGGCCACCTTCAGCTCCTAGAAATGTGGCTTTCAACATCAATGAAACAGCTCTTATCTTGGAATGGAGCCCACCAAGTGACACAGGAGGGAGAAAAGATGTCACATACAGTGTAATCTGTAAGAAATGTGGCTTAGAAACCAGCCAGTGTGAGGACTGTGGTGGAGGACTCCGCTTCATCCCAAGACACACTGGCCTGATCAACAACTCCGTGGTAGTACTTGACTTTGTGTCTCACGTCAATTACACCTTTGAAATAGAAGCCATGAATGGAGTTTCTGAGTTGAGCATTTCTCCCAAGCCATTCACAGCTATTACAGTGACAACTGATCAAGATGGTAAGTGCTACTGCTGTTCTCTCAAAAGTGACTCACAATTCTTTTCCATGCGTAAGACTCCTTATTAGGATTGTATTCATGCTACATACAGTGCCCTGCATGGGCTACACTCTACAGATGTATCTCATTGCTTTCATTCATTCCCAGGATTCAGTAAGATATTTTTGAAATTACTTCTAAACATTGGGTCCAATTAAGATAAAATGCTTCTCCATGTTCTGTCTTTGTGTTATTAATAAGATCATATCCTTGTATTTCTTGATAAGTCTGTATTTAATTTTGCAATGGATTCCACTTATAAGTAAAATGTTGATAAATGCATTGAATTTCAGTTGACCCACTTGTACTCCCATCCTTTTACATGTCAAATAAAGCAAAGAATGGTATTTTGATTATAGCCCATATTTTTGTAAAAGCATTTCAGTTAACATGTCTAACCATGACATCATACACTCTATAAAGAAACCCACACAATGCATGCAAAAGTTTTTGTCCATGTGAAATTTATGAAAAGTACTTAAATTACCTTTATAATGTGAATAAATTTAGTTAAGTGTACAGTTTATAACACTATAAAATTTTATTTTGATTTAATCAGGCACAAACACTCATGACTTTTTAAGTATATACTCTCTTTAATTTCCCTACAACACAATTGTATGGTAGAGTATGATTAGGAAAAGACAATGATTTACCACAACTTTTGACAAGTACCTAATCACAAATTATATAAATACACAAGTGATTACAATAGCAAGCATTAAAAATAACTATATATAATACAAATTTATAAAGATAAAACTAGTTTTATACATTCTATTAGACTGCTGTATCAATTACAGCAACCAACATAAATTCTTTGGCTTAAAGAAAAGACCTCTTACAGCTCTGTAGGCTGGAAATTCAAGATTAAGTTGTGATCATGATTCACTCCATACTGGGCTTTATAGAGAGCTAATTGTTCCCATCTCTTCACAAGGTCCTTATGTCTTTGTGTCCAATTCCCCCAAAATCTTATTACATGGAAACAGTTATTGATCTAACCCCACTCATATGACATGATGTTTCCTTAAAAAGTCTTTAAAGCCCTATTTTCAAATGTATTCCATTCTGAAAAACAATGAAGGTAGGTTTTCAGTTACTGAATTTGGAGTTATACAATTAGACCATGACATCTTGAATGAATCTCAAACATTATGTTGACTTTATAAGGTAATATCATAAGGATGCATACAGTACAATACTATTTATATAACAGTCTTGAATTAAAAAATATAGATTTGGAGGTAAATTATTTATTTGGGGAGAGTAATTTCACTATGAAGCACCAGTAAAAAGGAGCTCTGTCCTGATGATATGGTAATATATCTTGACTATGGTGTATTTGAGGAGAGCACAGAGTTAATAAAATGCACACACACACACACACACACACACACACACACACACACACTGTGGATGTACTAACATCAATTCTGGTTTCATTTGCTATATGATCCTTATTCAAGTAGTTAACTTTGGAGGAGGTTGAGAGGTTGAGCAAAGAGCATGTAGGATCATTCTGCATGCTACATTTTGTAATTTTTGAACTTCTATAAGTACTCTAACATGCAGTGTTTAAAAATTCTTAAGCCTATGAAACATTAGAAAAAAAGCTTAAAAATCGGGGCTGGAGAGATAGCCTAGCGGTTAAGAGCACCGACGCTCTTGCAGAGGACCCGGGTTCGATCCCCAGCACCCACATGGCAGCTAAGAACCGTCTGTAACTCCAATTCCAGGAGAACTCCAGTTCCAGGGGAATCCGAGACCCTCTTCTGACCTCCGCGGCATTGCACGACACGGGTGCACAGACCTGCATGCAGACAGTACATTCATACACATACAAAAATAAATAAATTAAAATAAAAAGCTTAAAATCTACTAAAAATATGTAAATGATGGAAGTGAAAATTTAATTCAAAATATTATACATAAATCCAGTTGATGATAAAATCCAGATGTTTGTAATAAAGCAAAATCAAAATATTGTCAGACAATTACAGTCTTTATGTTTACTAAGCAATTACAACTTCATTTAACAATTGGCTAAACATCACTAAAATTGCTTTCTGATTGTTGAAAATGGAATTATATTTCCTTCTTTTTCTTTCTCTTCTTTACTAGATCCAGGACCTTGCCAATATATTAACAGTTAAAAGCTTATTAGGGTCTCTGTTTCTCTGCTTTAGAAGATTATTTCCAAGGCTTTTGTTCTTTCCAGTTAATCAAATAATACAACTCACTATCACCCTCAATTAGGGAACAAAATATTTTAACAATGAACTATATGTTTAAATAATTTTCTACATAAATACAGCAGCATTTTAATACAAGATTACAAGAGATTTCTCATTCTACTTCTCTATCACAAACATAATATAAATTGTTTAAAATTAACATGATATATTTCATTGAAAATTAAAATAGTATTTATTAAACATGAAATAATAACTAGCACTCAAGAATTAAGATTATGTTGTGGGAAAGGGGAACACTCATCCACTGCTGGTGGGAATGTAAACTCGTGCAGCCACTATGGAAAGCAGTCTGGAGAACCCTTGGAAGACTTGGAATGAACTTGCCACCCAACCCAGCCATACCACTCCTGGGCACGTACCCTCAAGACTCACCCCACCGCAGAGATACATACACGGCCATGTTTATTTCAGCTCTCTTCACAATAGCAAGGAGTTGGAACCAACCCAAATGCCCCTCAACTGATGAATGGATAGAGAAAATGTGCTACATCTACACAATGGAGTTTTATGCAGCAGTAAAGAAAGACGACATCATGAGCTTTGCAGGAAAATAGCTGGAGCTAGAGGACATCATGCTGAGTGAAGTAACACAGTCCCAGAAAAACAAACGATGAATGGTAACCCTCATCTGTGGATGCTAGTGGCAATTACCTACTTGTAAGTACTTCTTGTGCATGACCCCTTGAGCTTTTGTCCAAAGCAGTTGGGAGTGATGCATATTGGAAACAACAACAACAACAACAACAACAACAACAACAGAAAGGACTACATCGAAGAACTAACTGAAACAGTGAACTTCTGCTAAAAACAGTCAACTTCCTCATGGAGAATATTGAGAAAGACTGAGAAAGAGATGAAAAGCATGTTTGGCAGAATGCATGAGCTCTGGTGGGGTGGGGGAATGGGGGGGACACATGTCTAGATTTGATAAAAAAATAAAAATAAATTTATGTGAAAAAAAGAAGTAGAAATACAAAGAAATCAGAAGAGGAAATGAAAAAGGAAATCAACCACTCATCCAATCAAGAGGAAAGAAATGGAAAAAAAAAAGAATTAAGATTATATATGTATTTCTTTATGTATAAGTTGTGGAAAGTTATATTAGTCCACACTTCTACATCTGGGTAGAAGAATATGAAGAATTATTATTAATATAATTTTATTTTTTTATAAATGGTAAGAAGTATATTACATTTAAATATTATTTGAAAACACATATAATCCTCAGTGCAATGAAATGCCACCATACCTATGCTCAGTAAAATATTATGCCCAGATTTACATATGGGATACTACTTTCATATCATAAGTGATACTGAGGCCTCTCAATTTGTAACTGAAATTCTCCAAGTCACAAGTTCTCAAGAAACAAATAACCAGGGCTGGAGAGATGGTTTAGAGTTTAAGGGCACTGGCTACTCTTGCAAAAGTCCTGGGTTCAAATCCCAGCACCCACATGGTTGCTAAAAACTGTCCATAACTCCAGTTCTAGCAGATCTGATGCCCACTTCTGTCTTCCGTGGGCACTGCACAACATGGATGCAATTACGTATATGCAGACACAATACTAATTCACTTGTACAGCCATGTTTATTGCAGCTCTCTTCACAATAGCAAAGACGTGGAACCAACCCAAGTGCCCCTCAACCAACGAGTGGATAGAGAGAATGTGGCACATCTACACAATGGAGTTCTATTCAGCGGTAAAGAAAGATGATATCATGAAATTTGCAGGTAATTGGATGGAGATAGAAGATATGTTAAGTGAAGTAACACAGTCCCAGAAAAATCAAAGATGAATGGTATCCCTCATCTGTGGATGCTAGCACCAAGTACATAGTTGTAAGGCAAACTGAGCAACATTAACGTTATATTCCTCATTATATGAACACAACCGTGCTCTTATGTTATGAATCTCTAGACAGGTCCTAGAACTAACCTACCATTTATTTTCAGACTAGAGATTTTGGGTATATGATGGTGGGAATGTATACATATTTTAGAGTAACAAAGTTAAAATGGAAAAAGGTGAATCAAGAGATATGATATGGAAATAACACACAGTTTGTTTTCAGAAGATACAATTCTAGTATAGGTATGATGATGTATCAAGCTGGTGTAACTTAGCCTTTCTGAGTGCTTAATGACCATACTTAATACCCATACCAGTTTGGCCAAGGGACCTAAGGGATAACTTTATTCCTTGCCCTCAGAGGTCCTCTAAGTCTCAGGGGAATATGCATGGGGGCCATCTCCTGAAATGTCCTGCAAATGTGAGTCACCAGTCTTCCTGTGCAGGAAGGTCTTGGAGATCCACTAATGGGACTTCAGCCAGTGTCCAGCCTGTAAAGAGGAAAGTCCATTCATGCTTCAAAAAGAGAAGCCTGGTCTAGAAAGACCTAACTGTGTCCTCGAGCGGTGGTTGAAAAGCCAAAAGGAGCCAGAACCCCCCCTCCCAAAAAAAAAGCTGAGTGACCCTCGAGGACCATCGATCCTCAACTGATCTTGAGAAGACAAAACCTTGGTTAATGTGGGCTAACTGTGTGGCCTTATCCATAAAGAAAGTGTAATCAGAAATAAATAATCAGTAAGGACTGAGAAATTGTATTTCAGACATAAAACTTGAGAATCCTCCAAACCTTCAATGCCAGATGGGGAATACTGAGATAGCCAGCATGTGGTCTGAGCGGCTACTGGCATTTCAGCCTCTTTAGAGTGCAGGCTGCCATTGTTGGACTACCCAGGCTGTGTCATGGAGGCCAGTGCAGGAAGATCAAGACAGGACATGCACTTGCTGGACCTCATTTGGGTGACCATGGTGGGGTACCCCAGTGTGGACTGGAGCATAGGGGCAGGATCGATGGTTGTTTGGGCTTGCCAAGGAGGAACCTTCAAGCACTGCCTTGAGGAAAACATGACATCTTTTGGTAAAAACAAAAAAAGAAAAAAAAGAAGAAAGAAAGAAAGAAAGAAAGAAAGAAGAAAAAAAAGAAAAAAAGAAGAAAGAAAAAAGACATAGCAGAAAAGAAACGAAAGAATAAAGAAAGAGAAGAAGAGAAAAAGCAGAAAAAAAAGCCTCAAAGAACTAGAGCACGAGATACGCTAAGGTATACACATCACCCCCATACCATACTCCATCCCACATAACCCAGACACCTCCTCCCTCCTGCATGCTCCCAATTCTCTCCTCTTTCTCTCGAGCTCTACTATCTCTCTCTCTCTCCTCCTCCCCTCCTCCCCCTCCTTTTCTTCTCTCTTCTGTCTCTCTACTCGCTCTCCACTCTCTCTCTCTCCTCTCTTCACCCTACTGGTCTGCCCCCCCTTGCCTTTTCCCTGTTCCCCGGTCACTCCTTCCCTCAATTTATTTTCCAATGCTGTTTTTTTGGTCCCATCCCATTTTCTAATTTTTTCGCACTGTCTTTTGATGCGCTATCTGTGGTCCCTACCCGTTCCCCTTCCACACCTACACTTTCCAACCAAAGACCCCTCCGCGCAAGCCTTCGGCACCCTCCTCTCTCCGCCCCTAGTACGATCCTCTCTAAGCAAATGTAGCTGGTAACTCTACAGACTTATAACTTTTCTTTTATGTCTAAGGGTTCAAACTTAAGGGTGAATTTAAACAAACTAAAGTGTCCCTGAACCAAATTTGAACTGTCATCATTGTATATCATACTTAAGTAAGATATCCTATCCATTATATGTACAACATCTATATCTTATTGTAGTAATCAATCAAATTTTCCAAAGTTATCTGCTAATACAAGACAATTTTATTCTGAGAGGAATGCAGTAAAATGGATTTCCTTATCATTTATAGGTTACATGTCATTAATTTGTACTAAAATGCAAAGTGATTGTTAAGTCATATATTTTTCATTTTCTCAAACCCTTCTGTATGGTTTCTTACTAGGCCAATATTAAATACTTTAATCAATATTTACTCATTACAGTTTCATACATCTCAAATTGAAGTCCAGGTCACTCTGAGAGCCCAAAGAATAAAAGCGAGTCTTTTCGCAAGGCATGGTGGCAATTTCATTGATGTTACTCTGGAGGAAGACAGGTGGATTTCTGTGAAATAGAGGTCATCTTGGTCACTACATAACAAACTCCAAGCAAACTGGGTAGCAGGAAGACTTGTTTCAAAAACAAAAAAGAAAAGCAAAAATAGAAACAAACAAAATAAATAAACCAAGGAGAATCTTTTCAAGAAATAACATTTAAGATTCTGCTGTAAAGAATGAATAGAAAGAATGTGATTAGACAAAATGAGCCAGGCAAATATAAAGAATTCTAGATAAAAGAACCAATAATGGTTATAAATGCAAGCCTATGAGGCTCATATATATATATATATTTAATATATCATAATACTATGATATATTATAATAGCATATATGATATATCATGTATTAAAGTGATACATGATCACGTATTTCTGGAGTGACCCAGAGGATTTAACCTAAATTTGGAAACATAGTGACTGTCTTAAGATAGTTAAAAAATTATAAAAAAAGCCACTTTCAGTAAGATACTGCTATATCATCAAGGACACTATGGGGGAAAATAAAACAGAATAGTAACATGGCTTATAAGGGAATATTTGAATGAGTTGGGAAAAAAAAAACATAAAAGAATAGTATTTTAGTCGAAGTATAAAACTAAGAATTTGCCATGGTTTGGTTTGTTTTTCCATGGACATGTGGACACACACAATTTTTCCATACTTGAGAAATATTATAAAAAACATGTAATTTGTTTTAGTGTTTATAATCAAACTTTAAAAATCTTTTCTTTAACCAAGTAGATTTTCTCTTTTCATTTTGTTTGCTTGGTAATTATATGTATTTGTGACATTCACATTTTGCAGAGACTGAATTCTACCTAGGTTTTTACAGAGCGTGGATGGCTTGGAATGAATGGTGGCCTGTCGCAGTGTCAGCAAGCAGCACGCTGGAACACAGAACCCCATCAGGGAGTTGCATTGCCATGTGCTCGCTGTGTGATGCTGGGTCTACCACTGTGTTGTGATAAATATTAAGTAAATCAGTCTTTGTAAAGAGGTTAAAAAATTCTTTTTTATAATCCCCTAGAGAAATATAACTTAAATTTTAAAAATGTTCCTTGGTTATTCCAATTTTGGGTGAAAAATAAGATTATAAAATGAAGACTATAAATTTTGGTAGTTTAGAAATAAATCTTAATTAACTAACTTCCCTGGTCCTGGGAGCGATATTTGCAAACTTTTTTTTTCATATTTTCATAACTTTGTGGAAGGTGTTTCTTTTGGAAGCAGAATAAAAGTAATGAGCCAATAAAATATTTGATTTTAATTTTCAGTGGCTACTAAAAATAAAATAACCCTCCTCTAGTACCAGTAAAGTAATTGCTCAGGTAAGAAAAGAGTAAAGTAAAATCTTAGTCACTGGTAGTAAAGGAGAAACAAATTATTCTTATAGAAATCCTGACAGGTGCAAAAACCTTTAAGAAGCATGTTAAAAGTAAATGTTTTAAAATCAATTCTGTTGATATTTGCTAAAGGGTCTTAAAACAATTATTGTCAGAGGCAAGTTGTCAAATACTTTGAATTTCTTAAAAATATATATTCAATATCCCTATCTCTATCCTTGAGGGACAATTCAATAGAGTTTGCCTATGGCTCAACTTTTCGTTGTAAATTGCACATATTTGCTCTAGCAGTGATAATTAATTGACTGACAATGAAAATAGGTTTAAATCTATAAAAAAATCCATGTATTTATAAACTTGAGATGACTTTTTTGTTACATAGATTAATAATGTTTGTATTAACAACCATTTAAATATTAAATCTCTTAGTGCCTTGTTGGAAAAGTTAAATATGTGTGCACAAAGCAATACCCCTTTATGCTTGCAAATTAATGTATTTTATTTTTAGCATATGTCTTACCCTCATTGTTTAAAAAATGTTCACATCATTTTTTTAAGTGGTGCAATTCTCTTCAAAGTAATAAAATCATCAATAAATAGTGAAGTTTTNAAATGAAAAATCTTTTGTAAATAAAAGCCTAAACATTTACATCTTTCCTTTTCGAGGTCGAATACACTTGTACACTTACATGGATCTAAAAAAATGTCAGTCTAATGCACCACCCACCATGCACAGAGTATAAATACTTCATTTCCTGAGCATAGAAAGGGTGCCTCCCTATAAATATATCATAGTAAATTGAGACTGTAAGGTCATATGGATGAATTAAACATATGAGGGAAAAGAATAGCAAGAGCTTATTATATACAGTAAAGAAAGGACAGGGTGTAGTTCTCTCACCTAGAGCCTCTAAAGTGGTGCACGCCTATCACTATGATGACGATGGGCCTACACTGACCTTCACCTCTTGGACTTGGTGTGTGCAGCAGCCACTGGCAGGCAGACAACCCCCAACTGGCCATGTTGCTTCAACTTCCATGAGTTGTCTCCCTGCTATTGATGCAACGTATTTGACTACCATCTACCTCTCCTCCTGCTTTCTCATTTAGGATTCAATTCACCATTTCTGTGCCAGACTCAGTTTATCCTTTCTATCTCTGAAGCTGCAGCCATCTTGACTCTCAGCCTTTATCTGTACAAAAGCAGCTGTCTCCCCGAGGCTTGGCTGATTTGGGGTTCCTACATAGCTATTGTTTTTTGTTTTTTCTTTTCATTTTTTTTTTTTTTTTTTTTTTTTTTTTTTTTTATTATATATATATATCTATCTATAATATTCTATATATATATATTTAACCGTTGCTGTACTACCTTTGACATGAGAGCTATAATTGATTAATTAAGTTGGGGATAAAAGAATCTACAGTTATCATGGCCAGATTATCAATGTAGGAGTGATTATCCTCCCACTGAGGAACTACTAGTTGTTTATGGCTATTCAAATACTGGGGTACATTGTCTTTTCTCATGTGCCAACTGATAATTTTTTCATGTAAAGAGAGAAATTTGCTCAATAAATAACCTACACCCATGATGGTGCAATCAACTGTAATTAAACTCAGTGAATTGCACACAAAGGATGTTCAGAAAGTAGAAGATGGGCTAATTAAGGATAAGAAATTTTTCATCAAGAGAGGGTGATAGGATGAGAAAAATGAGAGATTGAAAGCTACAAAATATATTGTATACATATATTAAACTGGAAAAGAATAAAATCTGTGGGAGTTTAATAATAATGTGAATAGTCCTTTAGTCATGCGTGGCCGACATCCACATATTGTTCTTTCGTCCTTACATTTCTTTTTTATCCTTTTTTTATTAATATATATATATATATATATATATATATATATTACAAGCTGGAGAAAAAAAATGGAATTTTCCATGTTAAAGCATCACTTTATTTTAATGCTTTTTTGGTATCACATTTGGTATTTAATTTATGTTATTTTGATGCTATGTGTACTCTAAAGTTCAACTTAAAATAAAATTTAAAATAAAAGAAAGAAATAAGAGTAAAGAAAGATAGAACCAAATACTCTAAGCAAATGTAGCATTGTAAAACTCTACAGACTTATAACTTATTCTTTTATGTCTAAGGGTTCAAACTTAAGGGTGAATTTAAACAAACTAAAGTGTCCCTGAACCAAATTTGAACTGTCATCATTGTATATCATACTTAAGTAAGATATCCTATCACTTTATGTACAACATCTATATCTTATTGTAGTAATCAATCAAAATTTTCCATAGTTATCTGCTAATACATGACAATTTTATTCTGAGAGGAATGCAGTAAAATGGATTTCCTTATCATTTATAGGTTACATGTCATTAATTTGTACTAAAATGCAAAGTGATTGTTAAGTCATATATTTTTCATTTTCTCAAACCCTTCTGTATGGTTTCTTACTAGGCCAATATTAAATACTTTAATCAATATTTACTCATTACAGTTTCATACATCTCAAATTGAAGTCCAGGTCACTCTGAGAGCCCAAAGATAAAAGCGAGTCTTTTCGCAAGGCATGGTGGCCAATTTCATTGATGTTACTCTGGAGGAAGACAGGTGGATTTCTGTGAAATAGAGGTCATCTTGGTCTACATAACAAACTCCAAGCAAACTGGGGCTACAGGAAGACTTTGTTTCAAAAACAAAAAGAAAAGCAAAAATAGAAACAAACAAAATAAATAAACCAAGGAGAATCTTTTCAAGAAATAACATTTAAGATCTGCTGTAAAGAATGAATAGAAAGAATGTGATTAGACAAAATGAGCCTAGGCAAATATAAAGAATTCTAGATAAAAGAACCAGATAAGGTTGATAAATGCAAGCCTATGAGGCTCATATATATATATGTAATATATCATAATACTATGATATATTATAATAGCATAATATGATATATCATGATATTAAAGTGATACATGATAACGTATTTCTGGGAGTGACCCGAGGATTTAACCTAAATTTGGAAACATAGTGACTGTCTTTAAGATAGTTAAAAAATTTAAAAATAAGCCACTTTCAGTAAGATACTGCTATATCATCAAGGACACTATGGGGGAAAATAAAACAGAATAGTAACATGGCTTATAAGGGAATATTTGAATGAGTTGGGAAATAAAACATAAAAGAATAGTATATTTAGTCGAAGTATAAAACTAAGAAATTTGCCATGGTTTGCTTTGTTTTTCCATGGACATGTGGACACACACAATTGTTTTCTCATACTTGAGAAATATTTAAAAAACATGTAAATGTTTGTTATTGTTTATAATCAAACTTTTAAAAATCTTTTCTTTAACCAAGTAAGAAATAAATTTCTTCTTTTTCATTAAACTGTTTGCTTGGATAAATTAAGTGATATTTGTGACATTCACATTTTGCAGAGACTGAAATTCTACCATGAGTTTTTACAGAAGAGTGGATTGAACTTGGAAATGAATGGTGGCCTGTCGCAGTGTCAGCAAGCAGCACGCTGGAACACAGAACCCCATCAGGGAGTTGCATTGCCATGTGCTCGCTGTGTGATGCTGGGTCTACCACTGTGTTGTGATAAATATTAAGTAAATCAGTCTTTGTAAAGAGGTTAAAAAAATCTTTTTTTATAAATCCCCTAGAGAAATATAACTTTAATTTTAAAAATGTTCCTTGGTTATTCCAATTTTGGGTGAAAAATAAGATTATAAAATGAAGACTATAAATTTTGTAGTTAGAAATAAATCTTAATTAACTAACTTCCCTGGTCCTGGGAGCGATATTTGCAAACTTTTTTTTCATAATTTACTTAACTATTGTGGAAAGGTGTTTCTTTTAGGAAGCAGAATAAAAAAGTAATGCCAAGAAAATATTTGATTTTAATTTTCAGTGCATGACTAAATAAAAATAAAATAAACCTCCAGTCTAGTACCAAGTAATTGTCAAGGTAGAAAAGAGTAAAGTAAAATCTTAGTCACTGGTAGTAAAGGAGAAACAAATTATTCTTATAGAAATCCTGACAGGTGCAAAAACCTTTAAGAAGCATGTTAAAAGTAAATGTTTTAAAATCAATTCTGTTGATATTTGCTAAAGGGTCTTAAAACAATTATTGTCAGAGGCAAGTTGTCAAATACTTTGAATTTCTTAAAAAATATATATTCAATATCCCTATCTCTATCCTTGAGGGACAATTCAATAGAGTTTGCCTATGGCTCAACTTTTCGTTGTAAATTGCACATATTTGCTCTAGCAGTGATAATTAATTGAGCTGACAATGAAAATAGGTTTAAATCTATAAAAAAATCCATGTATTTATAAACTTGAGATGACTTTTTTGTTACATAGATTAATAATGTTTGTATTAACAACCTATTTAAATATTAAACTTTAGTGCCTTGTTGGAAAAGTTAAATATGTGTGCACAAAGCAATATTCCCCTTTATGCTTGCAAATTAATGTATTTTATTTTTAGCTATGTCTTACCCTCATTGTTTAAAAAATGTTCACATCATTTTTTTAAGTGGTGCAATTCTCTTCAAAGTAATAAAATCATCAATAAATAGTGAAGTTTTAATTTCTTAGCCAAAGAGTATTGGCTCTAAGAAAGAAACACAAAGTTTTATTTTTTAAAACAGGTAATGACCATGATTTTACCTAATAGTGACTGATCTGATGCCGAAGCAAATGACAGTCTGAAGCTGCAGACATTTTATATCACAGTGTAACATTTTCCAGACTCTTCAGGAAAAGTATTACTCACCATAATTGAAAATGCAATATTTTCTTACATTTAATATGCACTTCAATTGTGTTGATTGCTGCTCTTTTAATCAAACTTAAATTAATTATAGCATCTTTAGCTTAAATTGTATTTATTTTACCATGTATTCCATGGAATTTCAATTTCATTTGCACTCTAAAACATTTAGTTCCATCTATATGATTTCTGATGCCCAGCAGAATCCCATGATCACAGTAATGCCATGCTTAACTTATTAACTTTTGTGTGTTTCTCAACTACCTAATATGATCAGCCACTGCTTCATGATCTTTTCTGAAATAAAATTTTATATTTGAATGTTTAAAACATAGTGTCTGTTATAGGGAAGCTATAACAGACTTCTAATCTCTTAAGATTTAAAAGCAACTACTAGACTAAATAAAACAAAAAGACTAAATTAAATATGATAACTGATTTGATATTAATTTTCAAGAATGAGTCCTCCCAATATTATTAAGTATGTCAGTTTTAAAAATATGTATACAGTAATAAATAATTAAATCCTGACATGACAGGCAGTGACATTTTGCTTATTTATTCTTTATGAAAGAAAATCTACCTGTTTGACCACACATTTATTCTAAAAATCAGGGAGCAAAGCTTTTACTCATAAAAGGTTAAATACAAACAAAAATTGAAAGTTAGCCCCATTATTTGTCTAATGATATTCTAATTATTTTGAAGTACTAATGGAGATATGGAAGGGTTTCAGTTATGGATATCAGTGCTTAGCTATATGTTTATTGTTAAAATACAATATAAAGTATGCTAACGTAGAATAAAAGACTTTTCCCTCAAAACAATTATAACAAGCTCCCCAGAATTATTTGCATTCTTTTTTTTTTTTTTTTTTTGCCTTCATTCTTCTAACATGACTTAGCATGTGCAATCCTTAAGTAATCATTCAGGAAATTATCTTTCAAGAAAGCAATTCATGCATATATGTTTGCATTATCATTTAAATTTGTCATTTGACTATTTCATACACGCTTACAATGCTTACTGATTATTCTCTTTCCCCTTCTTTTATCCCCTGTGTAATACCCACCTTTAAAAACCCATTTATCACATAAAAACACTAATTTTTCTTTTTTCTTTTTTCTTTTTTTATTTTTTAACAATAAGTAATAATTTATGAGTACAAGCATCCTTCATGTAAAACCAATTTGCTAGCAGTTGTGCCCAAACCCACACAGCCCAAAGGTCTCACCATCCAGCTGGGGGGGGGGGGGCTTGTATGTACAATCAAGTTGATCAAATAAGTGTCCAGTCTACATTGCTGTAGTTTCACCATTCACCCCAATCACAGCCCTTACATTCTACCATGCCCCCACTTCTTCAGATTGTTCCTTAGGCTTAGAAAAGGGGCACAGGTGGACGAGAGGCAAAACAGTCTACTTTCTCTGGAGCTGTCGTTTTGGACTCTGGTCAGTTCTGGCTGTTTCTTTTCATGGGCTGACAGTTTGTCCAGGAATAACCTTGTTCAATCCTACTAGTGAAGCACAAGCAATTAGATATATAGGTATTTAAACAGTACTAATTGTTATGGTAGGTTACTTTGGTATAGACACAGATGTTTGGATGGTATGTTAATCCATGGATTACGTTTTTTTCTGTAAAATATGACAGGGTCTTACTGTGGCTTATATCAAAAACCTATTTATCATATACTGGTCTACATATTTTGTTTGGTGGCAAACTAAGATTAACCAGAGACCTTTTTGTGGCCATTGGTTTGATGCTGTCCTTTGGGCCTGGTGGGTTCATGAGAGTATACAACTGAAAAAAAATGGACTTCCTTCCTCAGAATCTATCAATAAACGTTTTAGTTCAACAGTAAAGCATAGGGCCTGGGAGGGTTCCCTGATCTGTGACTGATCCATAAGACCTGGGAAGCCCTCCCTGATCTGTGACTGATATTTGACAAGGCCAGACACATGCAGCCCAGTGCAGCTAACTGCAGCTGCTGTGACCTTAAGATTGCAATGACTGGGCTGGAGAGATGGCCTAGTGGTTAAGAGCGCCGACCGCTCTTACAGAGGACCCGGGTTCGATCCCCAGCACCCACATGGCGGCCGAGAACCGTCTGAAACTCCAATTCCAGGAGAACTCCAGTTCCAGGGGAATCCGACACCCTCTTCTGACCTCCGCGGCATTGCACGACGTGGGTGCACAGACCTACATGCAGACAGTACACTCATACACAAAGAAAAATAAATTTAAAAAAAATTAAAAAAAAAAAAGATTGCAATGGCTTACTAAGTGAAGTAACACAGTTCCAGAAAAACAAATGGCAAATGGTATCCCTCATTTGTGGATGCTAGCAACGAATCCCCAGTTGGAAGGCAAGCTGAGCAACATTATTGTTATATTTCTTATTATCTGAAAGCAACTGTGCTGTTATAATGTGAATCTCTTAACGGGCACTAGAATTAACTTACCACTTATTTTCAGACATTGTAATTACCATATATGGGTGGGAAGGTATGTATTCATATTTCGGAGAAATATAAAATTAAAGGGAAAATGTTAATTCCTCAACATATTTTGGAATTAACATACAGTTTATTTACAGAGGGCATAATTTTAGTGTATACGTCATGTTTGTATAGGCATATTTTGGAGCAATGCAAATATGAGGGAACAACAAGAACATAAGGATTAGATCAAAGAATTAACGGATACAGTTAAATTATGCCCCAAATAATAAACCTCTGCAGAGAAAACCTTTAAAAAGACTGAGAAAAAGATGCAAGACATGTGTAGCAGAATTCATGAACTGGGATGCTGTGGGGGGTAGGGAAAGAAGAATGTGTTTAAATTGGACTGAAAAATGATGTATGAAATACACAAAACATCAAAATTGTCTTATTAAAATATTGCAATGGCTGAGTCTAGAGCATGGCATTTTGCAGATCTTCATGCTTTTTTTGTCTCTTTACTTCCTACCTCTCTTCTACAGTGTTCCCTGAACCTTAGAAGGGTTGGTATAAAATCTTGTTTATGGCTGAGCACCAAAATATCACCAATTCTTAGCATTTTGTTCAGCTTTTGTCAGGTTTCACTGTAAGGAGGAGCTTCTAAACAAAATTTTAGAATGCATTTGGATGCTATTTCACTTCAGTTAAATAACTATAGTAGGTTCTCAGCTTGGGTCTATGACATCCCCAGATGTGTCTTGATGACTGGGCTTACTGCACAATGTTTGGGTTCCATTTTATGGAGCACACCTAAATCTAATGAGAGATCAATTGGTGCCGTGATTGCACAGGGAAGGACATCTTGCCCAGCAGGTTGTGATTTTATTTATAATAAGCAAATTAAAATGTTCCTTAATTACCACTCATTTTGTCTTTAACAAAAGCCATATTTAGCTGTTTCATAGAACCACTAAATCTCTCACATATTTACTGCAGTTTACCTTATTCTCCACTCAGTTTACTTCTCCATTTCAAGTCTTCTTTATATAAATGGTGGATGATGCACAATTGTTTGTTACATTTATAAAAAGAAAAAGAAAATATTGGTGAAAATATAGCAAACAGAAAAGTACAAACATCACAAATCATAGAAAGACTCATGGTTTAAAACAAAATTTCATAACTCAAAGGTTTTAATTTTTCTTTATTTTTGGTCTTTTTGAGGGTCTCCCTGTAGCCCCAGCTGTCCTGGAATTCATTCTGTAGACCAGGCTGGCCTTGATCTCACAAAGATCTACCTGCCTCTGCCTCCCAAGTGCTAGGATTAAAGGCGTGAGCCACCATGCCCAGCTAACTCAAAGCTTTTTAAAATGAAAAGAAGCTGAAAAATTACTGCAAGACTCTATTACTGAGGACATCGCATGCTTGAGTCAATAGAACATGAAGGAATCAAGCTAGCACTAACCTGGAAACTATGTCTCTACTTTTTAGCCTACACATTGCTACTTTAATCAAGGTTGAGGCATGCACTTATCTTTAGGTATAGTCATTAGTAATTTGAATTTAGTTTAGTATTATTCGCCTTTAACAAAATAATAGTAATATATTCTCCCCTAGAGCCTATAACCTACCCAGCCATAAGTATTTGACTGTGATAATGGTGCCAGGCATGGGTACCACCTTGTGAAGCAGGGTATTTAATCCAGTCATAAAGTGGTTAGTTGTGCCCTTAATGTTAGCAAACTATTGCACTATTTCAGTGGGCAGTAGGCTGGTCATACTTAATATGTTAGATTGATGATTAGTTTTCTCCTCCAATAATGTGTAGAGCACCTTCCAGAACTATGAAACGTAGGCAATATGAATGAAGCTTCCAGGTCAGTACCAGCTTGATTACTCCTTGTTTTATGACTCAGTTATGTGGTCTTCTGCTGCATGGTCTTACTATCAAGTTCTGGAAAGTAACCAATAGCAACAAAAATGACCTGTAATAATCAGAGGTCTATGTGACCGCATGCAATACAGATGTTAAAGAAAGGAAATTTGTAGGTAAATTGATGGAATAGGAAACATTCATTATGAATTAAGTAATCCAGACCACAAGGGCAAAAGACTCATATTATTCCTCATATGTGTGTTTTTATATATGTGTGTTTAAATTAGACTAGGCAACTGGTAAGGAGACAAGTGGAGGGGTGTGTTCAATGGTAGGGAGTTAGAATACAGGCCATAGAAAGGGGGAAGGGGGTTAATGGAACCAGAATGATTGAGCAGGTTGAGGGATAGGAGTAAAGTACAAAGGAAGAAGTACAGGAAGAGATAATCATCGCTGAACACCCTACAAAAAGTCATAAAGAACCCTCTACTATGCAGCTTCCTATAATATTCACGTACACATATGTAAAGTAGTTTTAACGGCTGTCCTATAATGGGGGCGCCAGAGCCTTCCTACATACAATTGGCTATTAAACAAAAGCTTCAGTGTCAGAACAGTGCTATTGTTTTTGGAGATATTATTCTTTTAAAATCTGCTATTATATTTCAATGTTTAAAAATGATAATGCCAATCTGACATTTGTTATTTTATACTTGGAAATGTACCCTAAATATCTTTAATGACCACCAACAAATAAACAAAGGTGTGTTATATCTGTAAGATAAATGGTGCATTCAGTGAATGAAAATAACACTTACAATATTATGTTATGTTTAGCGGTTCTGAACCTGCTATATGCACTATCATCTTAATTATATGATAATGGATGACTATAGATGTTCATGAGAGAATCAGTAACATAGTTCTGGTGGTAGTGTTTTCTTGGTGTGATGGCATTATTATTAGTTTTCTGAAATGTTTATGATATTCTTCATGGTCTTACCCTGATTTTTGTTTTGCTTTGTTTTGGTTTTAGTTGGTTGTTTGTTTTAGACAGTGTCTTGCTATATAACTCTGGCTGGCCTGGAACTCAGTATGCAAACTTGGCTGGTTTCAGACTTGCACCAAATTTCTTGCTTCAGCTTCCTAAGCCCTCATATTTCAGGAATGCACAACACACTCAGATATTTTATTTACCCTATATACATACCCTTCATTTTAGTTAATGATTTAGTGAATCATTTCTATTGGCTTGCCAATAAATATTTGAATACCAATGGAGTAATGGCATCTACCACATAAAATCTGTGCATCAAATATTTACTAAGTAAACAAATTAGGTATGCATTGGAGGTGTAAATACATAACATTCACATACACCATAAACATACCCAGAATTTCTACCATACTCAAAGTCAAATCTGTATATGTTTTAATATCCAAAAATAAGTTGCTTTTTGCTCTTAAAATGCTCAACAAGGATTTCAATAGTAAGTAATTTGTTAATAGATTCATTGTCCTGGATCAGACTACAGAAGACATCATGAGCATTTGTGTTAGCCCAAGCAGGAATGCCCTGAGAGTATAGAAGGGAGATCATCATTTGCTTTTATGGATCTCTAGGGCTCCAAAACTCATATTCTGTGTACACAGATTTCTCTGCTATTTACCATCTGCCTACTCATGGATTTATATCTCATAATGTTATTAATGTTTTTCTATGGATACTCCCAGTAGTTTAGTTATATGTAAAGTCAGGAAACAGCTGGCCAGAATCTGACAAACTCTTGAGATCTAATTCCTGCAGTGCTACTATGCAGCTGTGTAAATTCAATCTGGTATTTAAACTTTCTGACTCAGACTCTTCACTTATATAAATTGCATCATATAACATGATGAGTAGTCTCATATTCAATACTGCCCATATAGTCTTTTAGTATTTAAAATCAATGCTCTACAGGAATATAAAAATCCAATATAATAAAATAAGATAATAACAGTCTACAGATGCACAAATCCTCCCTATACTTCCACAAAAAGCTTACATGTCTGTGTTGGGAGGTGACTCTGTGACTAAGAGCATGTCTAGCTATTTCAGAGGAGCCAAATTTGGTTCCTAGCACTCAGGTCAAGTAGTAGCTCATAACTGCCTCTAATTCCAGATCTAGTGATTTGATGCCCTCTTTTGGCCTCCATACACACACACAAACACACACACACACACACACACACACACACACACACACGTAAAAACAAACAATAAAATTTAAAAGAAAACTTATCCTAAAATCCTATCCATGCAGTTTCCACTAGAGACATTATACCAATATTTTAGGTAGCACTGAAATTTTTCCTTAATGACTTCAAGTTGTGCAATCATTTACAGAAAGTGAAGAATTTCAATAATATTTTCTCCCATGTTCAACTCTAAATCATTTAACCTTTCCGAGGAGAAAAATAAAATCAGTAGAATAATAATCTTGATTATTTGGAAAAATAAAAAATGTATAAAATAAAAGATACTTGAACAAATGTTTTTTTTAGACATAGCAACAAAATTATCTTCAAAATTTATTTTTCTTAATTTTCATTCAATCCTCTGGCACTTTCAATCTTGTTTATCTTTATCAGTAGATTTCCTTATATTTATATTTCAAGATGAAGCCTGAGCAAGATAGCAAGATAACTTTCTTCATTTTTAAATTTTTTTTTAATTTTTTTTAATTAATTTTATTTATTTCTGTATGTGTATGAATGTACTGTCTGCATGCAAGTCTGTGCACCCGTGTCGTGCAACGCCGCGGAGGTCAGAAGAGGGTCTCGGATTCTCCTGGAACTGGAGTTCTCCTGGAATTGGAGCTTCAGACGGTTCTCAGCCGCCATGTGGGTGCTGGGGATCGAACCCGGGTCCTCTGTAAGAGCGGTCGGTGCTCTTAATATTTTTAAAATTTTATTTATTTTGTATGTGTATGAATGTACTGTCTGCATGTAGGTTGGTGCACCCATGTCGTGCAGTGCTACGGAAGTCAGAAGAGGGTGTCGGATTCCCCTGGAACTAGAGTTAAAACGGTTCTCGGCTGCCATGTGGGTGCTGGGGATCGAACCCAGGTCCTCTGCAAGAGCAGTAGGTGCTCTTAACTTCTAGGCCATCTCTCCAGCCCCAATAACTTTCTTCTTAATGACATATATATGCTATTAATGTCAACATTTTATTCCAGGAAGAAATATTTCAACCATATTTTGATTTTCAACAATAGACTGAAAACTCATTGAGAGCTGGAGTTTCTCAGCATATTTTTATTCTTTAATTGCTCTATCCCTGCAGACTTGAGCAATACTACATATAATTTAGTTATTCAACAAATATATGCCTAATGAATAAATAATCATTTATTAAACCATCATATGTTTCTCTCATGTTCCACCCATCTTAGAATTAAGAAAGACAACATAGTCTACATCTAAGACTTCACTTAATTGGGGAGATAAGTTTAGCACAGCAAACAAGCCTGTATATAATGTTGAAAAGTCCATTTGAACTTATATGTTAAATTATAAGATACCAATTTTAATTTAGATAAATAAATACACATGAGAAGGAATACTTCATGAGGGAACTTAACCCTGAAAGAAAAATGAACCTCCTAGGAGTATCAACCTTGTGAACATGACACCATGAAACAAGAACAAATCTCTACCAACTGCCCTTGGCAGGGTCACAGACAGGGCTACAACTTTGTTTCTCTAGCATAAGAATGAAATTTATTCCAGAGTCAGGGGTTGATAAGAAATTTACAGAATAATGCTCATGAAATTTAGGAGATAATTTTACTTGTCAATAGTGTAACAAGATCTTGGTGACAATAGCAAATTCAGCTTCCTGAAGTATGAGCAATAGTGGGTAGAGAGTTTTGAATATCCAAGATGAGATTTGCCAGAGGGAGAAGCTTACTCTAGGGTCTTGTTCTTTAAAGTAAAGCTAAGCAGAAAAATAGTTTCCATCTGGGAACAAATTTACATGACACTACTACATGCAGAATTCTAATAATGATTTATATGCTGCCATTAGAGTAGAATACTGGTTGTCTTCCCAGAACACTAAGCACTTTTTGGTCAAGCCTCTAAGATTTAACTACAGGGCACATAGATATAAATCCATTTTTTCATTGATCTGAGCTGTTGAATTCTTAACTGTAGTTTATTTTCACTTTGATTTTGAAATCCATAAATGCCAGTCACCAGATTTAAGAAACTAATATCATTGGGACAGGAATTTAAATGAAGAGTGATAAATCAAAGCTGCCACTGGCTACTGTATCAGCCAGAAGCAAACACCACAACCAGTCCCTAATAGTCTTGCATGCCTAATTTCAAATTAAGTGTGACAGATTAAGCAGGAAGTTAATTACTATCCTGAAATAGTCTGATGTTGATTAGAAAGGGCATCATAAAGCTGTGTTTTACCTTAACAGAATGCCCAGTGGAAATATTAGAAAATAGAGATGTACAAGTAGCAATTAGTTCAGGTGAAAGAGGGAGATGCATTTATTACATATCTGGTTTGATGACTCCAGGTGTATGAAATGTAGAATTACTCTGCGAATAGGTCTTCTACTATAAAAATTACAGACATGAGTTAGTAGAGACATCTGAATCTTAGTGCCCACATGGGAGATGAAGGATTGAGAGACTTGGATCCACACCTCTCCCAGTGCTTGACTGGATATTAGAATGCTTGTCAATATTTCCCATGACAAACGATCTCAAAAAACAATGGCATTTTAAGTGAATGTGACCTTAAAGGCCTACATATGTCATAAATTGTAAGATTCTTAAATAGTCCCTGATTTATTTTTCTGTACCTATAATTTATGACTCATATTATCTTCATACACTTATTGGACAATGGCTTTTTTAATTTGGTTCCTATTTTACTTAGTGATTTTTAATGGTATTTAAGGAAATATTTTATGAGAACCTGGTCTGTGGAGTTCAAGTGCATCTTAGAAAAGGTATGAAGTAGCAGTGTGCTTGTGTAGGACACTGTTGTGAACACTGTAATGGTCTCAATGCAGTATAACTCTTGGCATTTTGCAGATAAGAAAACTAATCCAGAGTAAGAGAAGTATAATGTCAAGATCACCCATCTAACTTAAGGAAATTAAGGACAAACCAGAATAAGTAACTAGACAACCTGGTCTGGAAATTTGATCTATTAACTATTAGGAAAATCTTTTTAAATCCAGAACCAGAGGACAGCAGTTATATTAAATTAATTATTCAGTCATACATTATTAACTCTGATATTGTTTCTTCTCTGGTTATTGAATACTAGAAATAAAGTAAAAAAGCATATAATAATATGTATCAAAACTTCATTACCAATATCAATCAAAAATGGAGATTGAATTAATTCATAAAGATTAATACATATTTTAGGATATTAAAAATATTGGGGTCACAACTGTGAATTTTCTGAGTGTGGAGCTTCTGAGCTATGCTTTGGGAACATGGCTTTTTCAGCCTCTTACCACTGAGTCTTATGAAATTAGAGGAGGCTAGGAATAAGAGAAGACAAACTATAAGTAATCATTTTGTTCTTATAAGGTAAAATATTCTTCTTTCATTAAATTTTGTTTTGATTTGTGATATACTAATACATCTGCATTTTGTTTTTCAATTCCAAAAGAAATTATTTGATATAATCTCACCCTTCTCACACTGTGAGGTTTTCCAGATACATCCCTGCTACACTTCCTCTGTTCTTTGGGTTATTGCCCACATGTATTTTCTTGAATGGTACTTTGCCTGAGAAACATCCAAGTTCTTTATTTAAAATGATCATTGTATTAGTCAGAGTTCTCTAAAGAAACAGAAGTAACAGGAAGAATATATAGCTATATACAATTTATTGATTTGCTTACGTGACAGAGTTCAAGGGTCCAACAGTAGCTGCACCACACTGGAAAAGCCGAGAGAATCCAGGGAACTGCTCAGTCCTCAAGGCTGGATGTCTCAGTAGTCCCAATCTAGTGCTGAAGGCCCGAATGTGTTCCAGGAGATCTGCCGGTCTCAGTACACACTGGGATCTGAAAGGTTGATCATAACAGCAAGACAAACTCACCAGATGAGAGAGGCAAGCCGCAGGAGAAAAAGGGACCAGCTCCTTCTGCCGTGGCCTTTTATACTGCCTACAGGCAGAAGGTAACGCCCACATTTGGGGTGGGCCATCCGGGTTGAGGTGGTCCAATCCAAACATCCTTTTTCTCTTATTTGTTCCTTAGTCCAGTCAAGTTGACACACAGGATTAACCATCACAATCATTTTTTCGAATCTACTAATTCAAACTAGTTTATTTTGTACCCCTCCTATTTTCCCCAATTTATTCAGGGCTTAATTTCTGTCTTTTACTTAATTTAATGTGGGGTTCAAATATGTGCCAACTTCTGCTGTGTTTGCTTGTTTTATTGCCAGTATCTATATTACCTGGCTCATAGAAGGCACCCAATGTATGTTAGCTGAATGAATACCTGAAGAGGTGAACAAGTGATAATGTATTAATCATTTTCTCATTTAATTGCCTAACTATGTTGTCGCAGAACAAGAGGCCGCTGAATGCCTGAATAGGACATCTTTTTCAAACCTCTACCACCCAAGGCTCAGGGATCATTTCTGAAAAGAAGACAGAAAGATTATAAAAGCCAGAAGTGGTGGATGACCATGAGAAAGCAGAGTCTTCCAGATAGCTAGTAAATTACTCATATGAACTCACAGCAATGGTGACAGCATGCACAAATCCTATGTGAGCTCAAAGCAAAGACATGGGGAAGTGGTAAGAAATCCCAAACCAACCTAAGGAACTTTTGGTAACTGATGGTTGCTGGGAGAAGAGAAGACAGTGGGATTGGACTCTTGGTAGGGCCTGTGGATGAACTCAGAGGGAGGACATTTGGAGACACAAATCAAACTCTCTAGGCCATATATATATATATAATATATTATATATATATATATATATATATATATAGTGTGTGTGTGTGTGTGTGTGTGTATGTGTGTGTTAAATTGGGCTGCGGAAGGGGGTAGAGAGGAAAAGGAATCTAAGTACCATCAAACTATATTGTATGAAAATGACAAAAATCCAATAAATTGCATTTAAAAACATGTTCTCCTAGCCAATCTAAATAATTTTCACTTGTAATTGCAAATAAATCAAGGACATTATGTATTCTACATGCCTCATATAGAGACTAGTACCAAGATGGAATTTATAAATACCTGTTAAAGACAATTATGATTAATAAAGCAATAGACAACTTTAAATTAAATTTTCATGAATTTAACAAAATGCTAAGTAAAGGAGAGATAAGATATGCGAACAAATGCATTTCCAGAATAATGTTAAAATATATGATGCAAAGCATGTCATTATATTCAGAAGTGAGTTTCAATAAGGAATTTGATAATTTCAGCTCATTACCATTTAAAATGCTTGGCTACCATGATGGCTCATTGTATGAAGGTACTTCCTGCCAAGTCTGTAAACCGAGGTCCATTCCCAGAACTCACTTGGTAAAAGGACAGAACTGATTCTCAGAACTTATTCTCTGCCTTCCACTTTTGCACATAGCATGTTCACATCCATACATATATATGCACACACAATAAATAAATAAATAAATAAATAAATAAATAAATAAATAAATAAATAAAATGTAAAAATGTGCAGATCAAAATATTTAAATTATATGCTAAATTTCTAAGTTATACCATTTTGTGATAAAGCTAAAACATCTAGAATTAACAGAAAAAATTGGCCAAAGTGTGGTAACATATGTCCATAATCCAAGTACTGAGGGGTGAAAGCAGGAAGAGGATCATGCATTTGAGACCATTCTCCACTAATAAAGTAAATGGAAAAGATACAGGATGTGTTTATTTTAGATGGGGAAGTGTTTTTAAAAGTATAGCAGTTGGAGAAGAGACTGCAGGTCTGGAGTTACTGGGTCCCCTAATGATTCATTTCCCAAACTCATGTACAGCTGGACCATCATTATGTCTACTACAAGACTATGAACACGCAGAGTCTTATCCATACCAGGCATTAACAGGACAACAATTGTATATATGAAGATGCCACATCTTGTTATGTGCCCTTATAGAATCTAACAATTTCCTTTTAAAAAAAACACATAGTAATCCCCTTGTGTGGTAGCACATGCCATTAATCCCAATACTTGGGAGGCAGAGAAAAACAGATCTCTGTGAGATTGAGAGCAGCCTGGTCACCATAGTGAGTTAAGGTCAGCTGGGGCTACAGTGAGAACATTTCTGGAAAAAAATATAAAGCAAAAATATAAACAATAAAACCCTCACAGTATATATTTTCAGATTCTTGGGTCATTTACTCTCAGTGAGACTGGAATGTGCTCCTTGTAACAAGGAAGTAGCCCTAAACAATACATAAATAAATGTGCAGGACTGCATGACAGGCATGACATTTGATGTGGCCTGTGACTATAGACCACCAAACTCTGCACTATATATCACCTGATTAAATTCTCCATAACTTAAATTCTAAAGAAAGGAAAAAGAAAGTTATCTAATGTGCTAAGGTAAGTTTTTTCTTTCATTATTACACATTTTGAAATACACAGCTAGTAATTTTACTTTTACAAATGTAGATATTGATCAGTGGGAGGTGAGGGTGGATCTGGGAGTAGATGAGGTGACTACGATCACCAAACATTGTATGATAAAGAGAGAATAAACTGGGAAAAGCTGGCTGTGTGGAGGAGTGTGCACAAAGAGGAGATCTAAATACCATCCAATTACATTGTGTGGAAATCACTGAAATTCAAGAAAAAAATAAAAAAGGAAATTCTCAAAGAATTAAGGAAATTATTTTTTAAAAGCATAGCTTTGAAAATAAATTAGATTAAAACCAAAGGACATTTAAGGATTTTAGTCTTTATAATATAGCGATATACTTCTTTTTTTTTTTTTTTTTTTTGTATTTTTGAGACAGGGTCTCTCTGTAGCCCCAGGTGGCCTGAAACTTACTCTGTAGACAAGGCTGGACTTGGACTCACAAAGATCCTCCTGCCTCTGCCTCTGCCTCCCGAGTGCTGGAATTAAAGGTGTGTACCACCACCCTGGGCAGCAATGTACATCTTAACTTATTGAATGTGAAAGTGAAAGTACTCTATACTTTTATGTAAATACACAATATTTATAGAGTAAACATATTGTGATTAAAGACATTTTATTTTCTACTATTTTTTCTTATCTAAGGATTAGTCTTATTTAATAATATTTTTTCAGTTCCTCATTCTAGAAGCCTTTTGAAAATAAGCTATGAGAAAGGATTAAATTTAAGGTAACAAGTAGAATACTAGCGTTTTAAACTAATAATACAATCATTTCTATATGTACATCATTGACCAAAGTTCATAGCCTATGTACATGCAGAGAGAGACAGAGAGAGAGAGACAGAGAAAGAGAGAGAGATAGAGCTATGCACAGGCTTTGGTGGGCACTTCTTTAATACTCATCAAAAAACTTATTCCACCTTGATTTTTTTTTTTACTTTATTTGATTGTAGCTTGAAAAATCTTGTAAATCTGATTATAAGACTGGTTGTTGTAAGCCTGGGTAGATTAATACAATGTGAAAGAATGATGATGTGGTTCTGATTTTAGCCACCACCATAAAAAGATTGAACCTTATCCCGATAGCATTTTTTCCGAATTTCTTGCTAAGATGCATAAATTCCTGAAAAAAATTACTTCAATATGTGCACAAAGTACAGAACAAACATAATTTTAAATAAAAGTGATAATTAAGAATTTTACTTTATACTCTTAATTTTTTATTTTACTCATTATTTTCTTTTATGTGTATGTGTGTACTGTCTACATGTGTGTAAATACACCTGTGTCATGCAATGCCCATAGAGGTCAGAAGATAACATCATATTTCCCTTGAACTGGAGTTAGAGATGGTTTTTAGCTGCCATGTGGGTGTTGGGATTTGAACCCAACCCAGCTCCTCTACCAAAGCTGAGACATCTCTCCAGCTCCTTCATGTTATAGTCTTAAAAACTGACCAGTATGTATTTCACTAGAGTTGCCAATTAAATACTTATATACAAAGTCATTAATAGACGCGGTCAATTTTTTTGTTCCATTTTCCATTACAAATACATAGAATAAAGAGCTGTTTCATAAAATAGAGACAGAGATGGATCTGTAGCCAATGTTCCATAATCAAAGTAATTTAATATTTTAATGTTGAAATATGAGCATAAACTGCTTTTAAGTAAAAATCAGAGAAGTAAGTTTCTGTTGTATTTGTTTACTTTTCATATCACTAATCTGAGTTCCTTCACTTATAAACATTCAATGGATTTGGAAAAGTGATTAAAAAGAATATCAGAAGCCAATTTCAGCCAATGTACTATATTTTCCCATTTCTATTATTCCTTTTTTTATGGACTCTATACTGGTAGGAAATCTCTGAACATTTTTTATGAGTGCAGAGTCATTGCTCCTCTGTGGTCAGAAATACTTGCTTATATCCACTGAAATAGAAAAATATAATCAATTTAGAATCTGCTTGCATAATGCCTGTCAAAGTCCAACCTCTATTACAATAATGGTTTAAGATCAATAAGAAGGAAGGAAATAAAGCAAAAATGATATTCACCACAACTCTTCTGAGGGAACATTATAGATCATGTACAAGGCCTGGAAAGTGATGATTGACTAAATAAATGAATGAAGAATTGGGGAAATTTCAAGTTTATAAATACCACTTGGAATTTGTTTTTTAATGTTGAAGTCTGTTTACTTTGGTTTGAGAACTTTTACTTTTATTTTCCTCTTGTGAGGAAATAAAAGGAAGAAAAAGAAAATGTTTTAGTCTAAAATCAATAAATATCTGAGCACTGTAAGATAAGATTAAATTGGGGAAATTCAAGGACCAGGTAAGAATTACATAACATCTCAATGAATCTTAGTCACTTTTTTGCCCCCTTCTCCTTTGGCACATTCCCACAGCACCCAATGGGAATTTACACATTTTGCCATTAGTGTTAAGGCCTATTGTGCCAAATTAGCATTCCCAGCCATTCCTCACTAGAAGTTCATCCATGAGTTTTAGAAAGCCTGTCTAGAGTACTTTGCTCTAAAAAGAGCAGCTCTTCCTCTGCCAACAGTAATCAGAAGCCAGTATTTCTTCAGCAAAATTGGGTTCTGCTGCCCATTTCTGGAGTTCTATTCTTTTGTCTGCTTGAGTTTGCATGGGCCTTGTAGATGCTGACACCGTTGCTATAGGTTCATACGAGCAGGATCCCAGGATAGATAGGATTCTATTTCCATATGGTCATGCCTCACCTCCCTGGCTCTTATACTCTTTTAAAATCTTCTTCCACAATATTTCCTGAGCCTTTGGTGAGTGAAGCTTGACAGAGACCTGTCCATGGACCCACACTCTTCAGAAGGCTAGTCCCCAGAGTTTGGCCATATATGAACTTTTGAGCTCCTGGCCCTCTGTTGCAGAAGGGAGGTCAGTTGATGAAAGTTAAGAGATTCATTACTGTCCCCTTGGCCCCTTGTTCTATGTTACATGAGCCTTAGGTGTACAGGTTGTATTGTAGAAGTGCCACTTGGGCTTGGGCAATTCACAGAAGAGTCTGTGTGTGACCAGTTGTGGTAATCCGTAATAGTCTTCACCTAGTGAAAAAGAAACTTCAGTGATGAGTGGTGTCTTGGATATTTGCCTGTTATTATAAGGATGTATATTTTGCACTTAAGGAAGTTACATTAATCTAAGGATGTGACAGCCTTGGAAATTTCTCTAAGATTTATGACCTCTCCAACCATGTGCATTTGGCTAGGTTTACTTGAGTTTCCTCTCATTGGGTGGGCTTTAAGTATAATTAGTTATCCCCCCGCCACACACACACCCAACTAAAAGTGCCACTGCTGCACCAATGTCATATGCTGTGCTGGATATGGATGTGGATATTTGGTATTAAAGCTGGTTTTGGACCATCAATTTCTGTTCTCTCTTAGCAACATGTGTATTGCTCTCCAGAGCTATGAGAGTTAGCCTTCAGGAGAGGATGCTCCAGGTCAGTTCCAGCTTGTTGCAGAGAATTTTCCTGGTAATAATTCCATGGTTCAGGACCCTCCTGTATTTCTGCTTCATCATACAAAGTGAAAGCCATTTGTTCAAGGATTACGAAGTTCCAGTTACCCCTCAGGAGCTGTATTCATTTTAAGGTGAAGAATGGCAAAGGCAGCAACATTTCAATACCAATCATGCTTGTCCCTTTCTGGTAGGAAATAAAAGCTTTTTTATGAAACTGTGACCAGCAAACTTGGACATTATTAGTCAGAATTTGATCCTATGGCCATCTCTAACTGGCAAGCTTATAGAAAATATGTCATGTGTTTTAGTACCAATAAAGGAAACAGTCCACAGGATCCGTGGGAAGTGGGTAACTCAGCTGGCCAAGGGTTCCTGCCACTGTAATATTTAACATGTTTGGTCACCAAATTACTTGACAGATTTAGAGGAAAAAGTGTCAATAAGAGAATATTCAGATGAGCAGAGCCCATGGTAACTGTGGCTACAGTGAAATGAAGGATACCACAGCAGATACCAGGTGGCCCCAGGCACTTTACCACCTATAAAATCAGGGTCGAGACAAATCTTGCTATCTTAAAGCTGAAAGAATCTACTTTAGAAAAAGATCTACTGACTTTGAATGTCTGTGGTGTGAAATGAAAGGGGGGAGCAAGGCTGTAGTTCCCTGACTCTCTGGGAAAGCATTTTGGTGACAGCTTCCTTTTAGAGGAGATGAAAGAATATCTGATGACAGTTTTATTGAGGAAAAAAAAAAAAAACAAAGCAAGGACTGAAACTGTATAAGCAAGGTCGCTGATCATCCTTTGGCACAGAATGAGTGTTGTCTTTATATGTTTTTACAGGATAAATAATAGATAAAACTATACTCCATCTAAACTAAGATGTGCTTAAATTTGGTGAGAGGAGGCAAAAATGTGATCATTAGAAGTTCTTATTAACTAACTTAGAATGCTGCATGGGAACTGGCATATGCTCCCAGTATACTAACACTAATTTTCATTTTTTCTGAGTTGCATTGGCCTTTGACAAGAAGTTGCTTTATTTTAGTGAGAAGTGTCTTACTGTGTCACTCATTGCAGCCTTCCTCTAAGAATACCTCTTCCTGCTGTCTCAATGTGCACACTACAGCTTCACAAGCCAACCCCCTAGAACCCACAGTGTCCTAACTAAAGTTGTTGACTTGATCTTTTTTTGTGCCGTGTTTGTGTATTTGCTTCTGATCTGATGAGCTAGAATGTTTCTGTCCCCCTCCCTTAATGTTTAATGTGACCACTGACCCTAATTTAAGTGTAAGACCACTACACCCTCCATTCCCTGTCCCACACAGAGAAGGTATACTGTGTATGCAGAAGATATCTTCCTTCTGGCCTGTTCATCCCTTTCACATGGAAGATTAATGAGGGAAATCATAATCTTAGATATTCAGTATAAAAACAAAGTCAAATTTATAATTAAAATCATTTGTCTAAAAATTTATGTTGTTTTCAAATAAAAATGAAAATGCATTTCTGAGATGGACTGAAAAAATTCAGATGAATGATAAAACAATACTTTTGATAAAACTCTAATTCTCAATTTGAAGAAAGTAGCTCAGATACAACAAAAAATGTTTACTGGTGATTAGGGGAATTTGGAATGACTTTATATATGTAATATATATATATATATATATGTGTGTGTGTGTGTGTATGTGTAAGTAAATGTGTGTACCTGTGTTTATGTATATGTATTTGTCTTTCTATGTGTATGTTTTGTACTTTAAAATAGTATCAATAGATAGTTCATTAAAATAGTAAAGAGCTGGGCTGGAGAGATAGCCTAGCGGTTAAGAGCACCGACTGCTCTTGCAGAGGACCCGGGTTCAATCCCCAGCACCCACATGGCGGCTAAGAACCGTCTGTAACTCCAATTCCAGGAGAACTCCAGTTCCAGGGGAATCTGAGACCCTCTTCTGACCTCCGCGGCATTGCACGACACGGGTGCACAAACCTACATGCAGACAGTACATTCATACATATACAAAAATAAATAAAAAAAAATTAAAAAAAAATAGTAAAGAGCAATTTTTCCAAGAAAAAGATGCTGAATGTATTAATAAGTTCTTCAAACTTTAGTGCTTAGTTAGAAAATGCTGGGTATATATTAAAACATACTCTGTAACTATAACTGTGTGTCATGAACTACTATGCATGTATATATAATAAGGTATGGTGTCTGACCTCAAAATTTTACTCTACTTAAAGACATTTCATACTTTTATTCTATAATTCACATTTCAGTTAAATCTTTCTTTCTCTCTCTTTCTTTCTTTCTTTCTTTCTTTCTTTCTTTCTTTCTATTTCTTTCAGTGCGTGCACATGTATAGAGGTCACAGGACAACATGTACTAACTGGTTTTCTCCTTCCGTCACATGTATTACAGTGATCAAAGTTGATTTCTTTAATCTTTACCTGCTGAGCTATTTCTCCATCATAAATTTTGAATAAGGAAATCAAGTGTTGTTGTGCACAATTATAAGAAAACATTTTCAAATTCACAATGATAAAAATATAAAATACATAAAATAAAAGATAATGTTTGCAACAATCTAGAAAATTGTGAATAAATGTATTACTCTAAAAGGATCTATGAGTATTAGTCATTCCATAATAAAAAATTAAAAACCACAGTGTGAAAGGGTCAAAACCAATACAACATAAAACAAAGAAATGAAAGTTGCTAATGCATCACAGAGTATGTAATACCTTATTTAAATTATTAAAGCATTCTAGTGATGATTTATAATGTTTTTACCCCTCAATACATTAATTTCATTACTAATAAAATCACAAGAAACACAAAAATAACAATTTGGTAAACGGTGGTTGTTATTTCGGGGCTGGTTTTGGGTTTTGGGGACTGGGTCTTCTTGTAGCCCCAAATGGCCTGGAACTCACTATGTAGACCAGGATGAACTCTCTCTTACAGAGATACACCTGCCTCTGCCACCCAAATACTGGGATTTTAAGTGTATATTAACATGCCCAGCTAAAAAAAATTAAATTAAAATGTGAATAGTTAGCAAAAAGCAAAATGTTTTTATCAGTTATGCATAAGGTAGTAATTAGCTATGTTTCCATTAAAATTTTTAAAGGAATATTTAAATTCTCATAATATAATGATGAAATCTTTAAAAATAAACCACGGTTGTGGCTGGAGAGATGGCTCAGCAGCTGAAAGCATTGCCTGGTCTTGCAAAAGACCCAGGTTCCAATACCAGCACCCACACAGAAGCTAACAATTGTATGTAACTCCAGTTCCAGGGATGCAACAATTCTTTATGTCCTCCCGGGGAATTGTACAACATGGTTGCATTTACATACATGCAGACAATACACTCATACACATAAAATAATAAATAGGTACAAAAGCTATTAAGACAGATTGCAAAATGATGTATGAAAACATAAAAATCAATAAAATTTTTATGAAAGATAAAAAATAATTAAATAATTAAAAAATAAGCTCTGCTGGAGCATTCTGCCTTTAGAAAATTTAAGGACATTGACCATATTATTACTAGTCTCCCTCACTTTTATAATTATTATTTATTATGATCTTTGTACTCTTTCTTATTTTCTAAAATTAAGTGATAATGATGATGATGATGATGATCATGACCATGATCATATTGATTTTGGTCTCCCGTAGCCCAAGCTCCCCTGGAATTCACTATGTGGACTAGCCTGGCCCTGATCTCACAGAGATACACTGGCCTATGCTTCCCAAGTGCTGGAATAAAAAGCGTGCACCAAAAGGCTAAACCGAATGACTAAAATTTTGATTCTAAGGACAATAAATTGACCCTGAAATTCTAACTACAAATTGCTTATGGTGTGGGAAAGTATTACATCTGCAGGGCCCTAGTGGCTCTGAGGACCCTTTCCCTCCTGCATCAGTCTTCACCACATTTCCAACTTCAGTTAAGAAACTTGGAATAAATTCCCATATTCAGACATGATGGAATTTCACTGGCAATTTAAGCTGACTTTGCTGATTCTCCTTCTTTGACTTTCCTTTATCCCTTGTTCCTCTTCTTAAAATTTTTCTGCATCTCTTTCTCACTTGTCAATTTTTCCAGAAATCATTCCCTGCTCTTCTTCATTGGCTTTAAATGTTTCCCCCTTTCCTTATAATTTATGTACATTTCTGAAACATTAACATGCATAGAAATCACTTGGTATCTTCACTGGTTTCATTTTATTTTATTTATTTATTTATTTATTTATTTATTTATTTATTTATTTATTTATTTATTTGTATTTTTGAGACACGGTCTCCCTTTTAGAACCAGCTGTCCTGGAACTCCCTCTGTAGACCAGGCTGGCCTTGAACTCACAGAGATCTGCCTACCTCTGCCTCCTGAGTGCTGGGATTAAAGGTGCTTTTCTGGTTTCTTAACCATTGGGTGGAGCTTTAGAATCTTCACTGCCACTGCCACTGACAACTCCCTGCACCAAATCTTCACAGCAATGGTTCTCGAGCACATCAGACTCACTCACCTAGCATTACAAAAAGCAGAACATGAATAGCATTTACCTCAGAGATTCTGATGTTGATAATGGGGAATGTTCTGAGCACCAGCATTTCTAGAAGTTTCCCAGCTGAAACACACCATTTTACAGAACCATCTAGAGTAATCTGCAGGCTCATCCTTTCTGTTCCACCAAAATCCAAGATGATGAAGAATGGAAGCAATGTATTCTGTCATTGTCTTTCACATTCCTGGTAAATAAATCAAAAAAGTGTACAAGAGAAGAATGACAGGTATTCATTCATGCCAATTAAAGTACTGCAGGAAACTAAACTATGGATATTGTTAACAATTTACTTTCAAAATAACATTATTATTTATTTTTATGTTTTATAAATGTTCCCCATTAATTAACATATTTTGCCATTAAAGGGTACAGATTTTAATTAATGACTTATTTCATAATGTAGTATAACATATAAATAGAAGAGATTTATAGATCTTTGCTATCTTGAGTTTTGGTCTCCTGTGTTTCTTCAATATATATGGACATTTCTTAAAAGGGAAAATAAATAGTAATAATAATAATAATAATAATAATAATAATAATAGTAATAGAAATTTAGCTGACTTCACAAAAAAATCCCCCAAATTTTCAAAAATGTTTCTTAAAATAATACAAAAATTTTGCAAAAATTCTCTATTCATAATGAGTATCCTACAAATGCTAACACAGCTACTTCCCAACTCCTGAAATGTAAAACAGGGCCAGAGAATATATTGGTAAAGAATCTCCTTATGAGGGCTAAAGTGATAACTTACTGGTTAAGACCACTGTCTGCTTTTGCAAAGGACAGTGGTTTAGTTCTCAGCACTAACATGGAGGTTCATACCCCTCCTTACTACAGTTCCAGAATCTGGTGGCCTCCTCTGACATCTGCAGGCATTGCATGACATGGGTGTGCATCCATACATGCAGGCAAAACAGTCATACACATAAAATTAAAATTAAATTTAAAAATTAAAAAAAATCTTCTTCTGGGCAGTATTTTCATCATTTTCTCCTGCAGGTTAAGAAATAGTTCTATCATCCTATGACTTCTTTCTATTTTTATCTCATGTTAGCTATCTTCCTAAAAATTAAGGATAGTGCAATCTTGGGTCACTATAGACTATGTTACTGCATTTGTGACTTTCTCTTGTTAACCAAGTCAGATTTACCTTAGATGACACAATTCCTGAGCAACTTCTGCCTTTTGACAGCTATGCATTCAAAACTTTATAGCATAACTGAGGAAGACATTTTACTAAGACCAAAGCAAATCAGAAATATATCAGTACGGGGGGCTTTTATTCTGTTTCTCTAGATGTCTACACTCATTAGCAGCGCTGCTTAGTTTAAAATATCTTCATGACATTATCCAGCACAGTAAATGTGAAAGATGTCTCAAGTGCAAACTTATAATCTTTTTGCTTCCTTTTTAGCATCTTCACTCACAGACAACATGTACAATATTATACACATGCACAATTAAACATTGCACTACAGCGAACATCTAGGATACTCTGAATTCACAGAGTCAAGAGCAGTCTATGCCTAATGGCTTAATTGTCCAACCCTTACTGGTGCTTGAATATAGAAGCAACTGAGGATTCAGAAGCAGAGATCTTTCCAGAGCATATCTCAAATGCAAATCAAAGCACTCATGAGCCCCTTACCCTGTGAAAATTAGGTGGTAATAACGGCAAGATATTGATGACTGATTAAAGTAACCAATATATTTTATGGAAAATTCAGGGATTTATGAAAATTAGGGTAAAGCTAGTAAAAATTGTATTGTATGCTACATGTTAATCTGTATTGTTCCAAGTAGGCTCAGGTACAAATGCTATGAGAGATAGGTAGAATGAAGAGAATGAATGGTCTTCTGTAATGATATTTCTGAACTCCAGCTCTTTGCTTTGATTTAAAAAAAAACTGTTAAAAACCTCTTTAATAAGAAGAAACTTTCAACCTGTTTGTTTTCCTTCTTTTTTACGAGAGAGAGAGAGAGAGAGAGAGAGAGAGAGAGAGAGAGAGATTCGGTGTATTTGTAAATGTGAGAATTCCCATGTGATCCAAGTGGGATTGAATGCATATGGTGTAGGTATATTTGGAGAATAGATCCACACTGGTGTCTTTCCTCGATCACAGTCCATCATTATTTTTGAGACAGGGTCTCTCACTGATTTTAAAGCTGATCTACTGGGATAGGCTACTATCCAATGAGGTTTAAGCATCTACTGGACTCTGCCTGTTCCCACCTCCCACATGCTGGAGCTACAGGAGCTCTAGTGGCCACCCCGAGTTTTAACATGACAGGTACTTTTCTAGCAGCCATATCCACTGCCCTTAAATTTAAAACTTTTAAAGATAAAAGTCCTCAAGGATCTGCCTTAAAATTATACAAGTTTTAAATTTAATTACATAATGCATTTGTATGCCAATTAATCCTGTTAGTTTTTCATTTGAAACAGAAAAAAAAATAAGTAGATGTTTACTTTTAAATATACAATATTTATTTATTTACTTAAGGCATACAAAATTATTTTAAAATATATATACACAAGAAAGTGATGATTGCAGATTTGATCAATTATATCTGGATCCCATTCCATAGTTAGTATGAGTATGAGTCTCTTAAGTTCACTCTTGTAGGAAATTCTCAGTATGCAAGACATTATTACCTATAGTCTACATGCTGTCTGCCCATTGTGGATATTCATTCTCTCTTCCAACTGCACCTTTGTATACATGATCTTCATTCACTTCTCTGTTAACTTCACCTGTCCATCTAGTAACCAGTGTTCTACTCTCTGTCTCTAGCTATTGGACTTTTCTCTTTATTTATACATTCTGCATACACATGAGTTCATAGAGCATATTTTTATTCATCTGCTATATTTCACTTGGTACAAGGTTTGGAGTCTTCATCCCTGTCACCATGAATAGTAGTGTTTCCTTTTGCAAGACTGGTTTATATTTCCATGTGTACAGAATTATAATAATATTTTATCCATTTTATTGAAATATATTAGGTTATTTTAATATAGCATTTAATGACTACTTCTTAAACAATGTTCCTTAAGCATACTTTTAATTTCTCTGATTTTGATTCTCTCCTGTTTCTTTAAGGTGAACATAGTGGTAGTTAAAATCAGTTTTTATATACAATGGCTGCTTGTTTCCTTTACTTCTTAAAATATTATGTCTTAGAGCCAGGCATGGTGGCACACACCTTTAATCTAGCACTTGGGAGGCAGAGGCAGAGGCAGGCAGATCTTTGTGAGTTCAAGGCCAGCCTGGTCCACAGTGTGAGTTCCAGGACAGCTGGAGCTACAGAGAGACCCTGTCTCAAAAAGACAAAAAAAATTATGTCTGTTTATATAAAAAACTAACAACATTTTGATATTTAGTGTAATATTTTATGTTATAACAATAGATATAAATATTTTCATAAGAAATAAAAATGACCATGTAATTAATGGTTTATTATACACAGGCAACTCTTGAATTCTACATAAAGGGCTTCTGAAAATGGGTATTAAAGCTTATAAAATCAAAAGTGTCTTTTATATGTTAGTAAAGAAATTCCCCAAGGGCTATAATTATTATAAAATATTGAATTGCTTTTCTATGGACATTTATTCCCTTGAGCTCAGTCAAATATTGACAGGTAGATGAAAAATCTTTACAGGTTAATAGAAAAAAAAGAACAGGTGATAACCAACACTGAGTTCTCAGAACTATTAAAAACTCACATATCAGGCATTTCTACTTTTTCCAATAGTTTCTTGCTGTGGTCAGATGGTCATGGCAGATAGTTTCTAAGTCTTCCCTGTGACTCACTAATGTGACAATGTAGGAAGGATTAACTGCCTTCTAACAAGTTAATGTGCCTTATAACAAGACAAGACCTCAATACCATTCTCAGGGTCTTCTTACCTTTCACTCAACAGAGAAGAGTATCCAGCCAATCTACAAATCCTGAACAAGGTGGGCAGAGGCTAGAAGATATGAAAGAACTGGAGGAATAGCATTCTCTAAAGTTCTGTATCCATGAATATACACGTTCTAATGATTGCCTGGTAATCCTGATAACTCTTGAGATCCCATCATCATCTTTACACATTAGGTGGCATCAGTTAGTAGCTAGCCACTAAATAGCTCATGAAACAGTCAAGACAAAAATGTCTCTTCCTTCCCTGCACTGACCACTCAGGCTTTGGTGCCATTCACAACCATCCAGTGGTTCAAAATTAGAATTGGAGCCATCAGAGATAGACAAATTTGGGTCATAGTACCTCCTGCCTACTTCCCACACTTTCCAACCATGGAGGTGTTTGTGTCTATTTCTTGGCGCGATAGCTATCCAAGTATTTCAGCTTGAGCTGTCTAAGTTCTGAGGCTACTATTTCAGCAGACACCAATTAGCCTGATTGCCTAACCTGAACTTATTGGTCAGTTTTCCAATCAAGGAAGACGTGTCATAGTTACACTAAATGGACCCCCATTACCACTGGAAAGACTCTAGGCACTACTTAATCCCACTCTCCAATCTTACAAGACCCCATAGAAAGAAGACACCTATGGGAACCTTCACTTCTAAAATAGTGTCAGAAGTCCCTAACTTGAATAATATGGTGGCCAGAACCACAAAGCAACCTGAAGATGCATTCTTCAGTGGAAAAACAGAGAAAGAATGATTGTATTTGAGATGTATATTTACAGAGATCGAGATTTTGCATATTAAGCTTTCTGTTGTACCTCCATGTCTTCCCAACCTTCACAGCAGTGCCATGTTTTCCTCACACTAGAATAAAATGTTTAGTGACTAGACAAACCAAGTCATATGAAGGAGGCATCACCCCATTAGCAGAGGTCTCAGGTCCTTTCTGCAGTTTGGTACTTAAGTCAGCTGTTCAGTTGTAAGATGGTTCTATTTACCTTTGGGTGATGATATGAGGGAATCACCAACATTTCATGAGAGACTATTTATTATTGTGTTAACTGGGCAGTAAAAGATTTTCTTGGTAACAGAGAAGTCCCATATAATATGAGAGAGTATGAAGAGCGGTGAGACATTACTGGTTCCTCTATCAGGAAGCCAGGTACTTTATTTAGGTAATCATATTGCCAGACCGAGGTGTGTCTTAAGCATTGTTTAATATGTATCCATTTCATATGTGTGTATTACATAGGTATGTGTGTTTCTGTGTGTGCACAGGGACATGCCAGTATGCACGTACATGTGTGCATATATGTGGTGGTCAGAGGTTGACATTAATGGTTCTATTTTGGAGATGATTCTTTTCCTAGGTGCTTTTTTTTCAGAGGATTGTCCAAGGTTGGAGAATGGGACCAAGGAATGACAGCAAACTATCTTCTTCAGTTACTCTCCACTTAATTTTTGGACAGAGGATGTCTCAACAAACCTGGTTCATTGAGGCTGGTTAGCCAGTGAGCTCTTAGGATCGGCCTGTCTCTGCTCCCCCAGCCCTGGGATTAGATATCCATGCCACCAGCCTGGCTTTATATGGATGTTAGGGAAGCAAACTCGGGTCCTCATGCTTTCAGGGCAAGCTCTTTATTGACTAGCTATCTTCTGAGACTTCCATTCTCATTTTTGAGTGATGCAAATGCATCAAGAGTTATAAGACTGTGTTGTATATTTAGACTTGCCTGTTCATCATGAAATTTGTCTATTCGTGAGTGTGAGGCAGAACTTCATGCCCAGGATATTGATTTATCTAGCAGGAAACTGTTGTAACTCATTGCATGGCAATTTGATCAGTGTGAGAGCTCCAGTTATCTCATTTGCAAAAGCCCTTTGTCATAAACATCCACATAAGTGACATACATCTGTCCCCTCCTGATAGCAGGATCATACCACAGTCTGTGTCCCGACACAGAGGATCTCTTAATAAGAACAATCATTCACTGGCCATCTTTCTGACCAGATAGCTAGGCCATGGGCAATATTCCCTGAAAAGGTGCCAATGTAGCAGGGCATGGTCAAAAGTGTTATCTACATGATTATAACAACTGCACATACTTTGGTTCACAACATTTAGTTTGACATAATATTCACATTCCATCTGTAAAACGTTTCCAGTGAATACTGGCTTTCTTTAGCATAGATCACTCAATAAACCATACTCCTCTCTTACGGTTTGCACACAGTTTGAGCAGGTCCCCAAAGGGTACATAAACATACTTTGGAGCCGTACAGTTGGCAGGGAACCACAGCAGCATGAGGACTGGGTCAAGGAATGGACTGCTGTGGATGAATTTTGCCTAGGACAGTAAACTTTTGCAAAGAAAAACTTTTGAGAGAAAGAAACAGAACATGTATGGCAGAGTGCATGAACTGGGGTGGGGTGGGAAGAAGGGGAAGGGGAATATGTCTAAATTTAACTGAAAAATGATGTCCAAAGTATGCAAAACATCAATAAAAGTATTATTTTTTTAATTTTTTTTTATTAATTTTATTTATTTCTGTATGTGTATGAATGTACTGTCTGCATGCAAGTTTGTGCACCCGTGTCGTGCAACGCCGCGGAGTTCAGAAGAGGGTCTCGGATTCCCCTGGAACTGGAGTTCTCCTGGAATTGGAGCTTCAGACTGTTCTCAGCGGCCATGTGGGTGCTGGGGATCGAACCCGGGTCCTCTGTAAGAGCGGTCGGCGCTCTTAACCGCTAGGCCATCTCTCCAGCCCCCAATAAAAGTATTATTAAAAAAATAGAAGTTTTGTCTCTATTGTCGGAGTATTAGGAGTTAGGGTCAAATGTGTTAACAGTAAGGCCATTTAGTAGATGTTTACATCTTTGAAGTCTCTACCCACAGAAGGGATTATTGATGGTCTCAAAGACTGAGTTAGTTCTCAAGAAGGCAAATTGCTATAAAATAATGCATCATTATGCATGCTCTCCATGATTCTGCAACTATGCTGTATGTGAAATAGCCAAGAACTCCTTATAGGTGACTTAGCAGATGGACCCATCCATTAATTAGCCTCAGTATCATCAACTAAATAGACCTCTTTTTTATAAGTATTCAGTTTCAGATATTTTTTTAAATAACACAAACAATTGGACTCATATACTTACCATCTGCAGATAAATCTTAGAATCTTGGCCTTCAATTAGCCACAGAAGGGGTCAAAATGGTCCTTTCCATTAACCTGGCTATTTGGTCATCAAGCCTACTGATTTTGTAGACTGCAAATTGGTCCTTATCTTGAATCTTGAGTATTTGGTAGTTGAATTATTTTCAGTACATCCAATTTTACTGGTAAGTTGCATAGGCACCCCAGTGAAAATGGGCTCTTTAGATCAAGCATCACATTCAGTTCTTCAATCATAAAACAATTTATTCAAGTGCCCAGAAGCAAATGGCTTGCTCTTTGCAAGAGGCAAAACCACAAATAGCAGCTTCAGAGAGATTTCACCTCCCCAAAATCCAATCCAAAGATAATTTTTCTCTTGTCACAGATTCCAATCATCATGCATGGAAGTTTGGGACACTTGAAGTTCCACAGAATTAGCAGGTTACAAAGTCCACAAAGGTCTCTTGATTGGGCTCAGTCAACCCCTTAAGACTGGTCACTGCCAAAGACCTCTTTTTTAATTAGCGCCTTTGCCTGATTAAGGAGGCCAATAGAAATATCCAGGTAAGATATAGACAGTTTCAAGTAGCCAAATACGTCAAATTGTTAGGGCCTCATTTTTACAAATGAATATCTCCTGGTCTACCAATTTGAATTTACCCTCTCTGAGGTACTTCTTAGACTGCTCATCTGAGTAACCTCTGAGAATAGCATTTATTGTTTGTACCTCTGCTACTGTCATTACATTAGTGAAAATTTAGAACACCATAGCTACTGATATTCATTATCGTCAGTATGTTTTGGAGGTAATGAGTGACTACAGCTTCTGTGTAGTCACTGATGAAGATTAAACCTTAACAACTGATGGAATATTGCAGAGTAAATGATGTACCATTTCAGAGGCAAGTAAAAGTATACTGCAGGCAATTCCATATGAGCACAAATCATTCTGTTCCATCCAAAGAGAATGAGAAGTCAGTGACTAAATCAATAAAAGGGTATTAGTCTCTAGTATGGCTTGTCATTGTCCCAGTGATGGTGATATCTCAAGGACAGGAGTCAAGGGCATTTAGCTGGACTTAGTTGAATGGAAATTATGCCTGAAGCCTTTTTTTTTTTTAGCCAGCAAAATAAGGCTGTTTTGACAAAGTGGTAACATGCATTCTTGCTTTTCCAAAAGTCCCGATCATCAGAGTAAAGCTCTTCACCCAATCAATGATTCTCTTTGGATTCTCTTGAACAATGTGATGAGTTTGTACAATTGTGATGGCTACATCAAATGCATCTGGCCTATCACAATGAGATGAATCTGCTCTTAGTGGGGTATATACCTTCTGAGGCAGAAATGGAGTTTAATACTAAATGTAGCCAACATACCAAGGCTTATACAATCAGTATGAACCATCATCCCATCATTCAAAATGTTCAACGTACCCCACTCACAGGCACATGAATCTGTAACTGTGCCATCCTACGACACTCAACACCAGTATATTTTCTTGTAAGTCCCGAAGATGGAATGCACTTCAATAATTTGTCCTATCCTTTCCTTTTCTTTGCTACTTGTTCTAGCAATGATTTGCATGCTGGGTCCAAGAAGGACCTGGACATATTTGAAGCAATCCAAATACTTTTCTCGAAGGACCTTGGACCACAGAAGGGCTAGGGAGGGTCTCTTCCTTTTGAGATTATCCATGATTCCTTTCAATGTCCCAACCCAGGGAAGCACAAATTCTTTCAATGTTGTGAAATAACCTATTTAAAAATATTTTATTTAGTATTTTCTTTTATGTGTATGAGTGTATTGCCTATAGGTATGTAAGTGTACTCATGTCATGCAATGCTCCTGGAGATCAGAAGAAGGTGTTGGATCCTCCAGAACTGGCATGACAAATGTTGTTAGCTGCCATGTGGGTACTCAAACCAAATGTGGGTCCTCTGCAAGAACAGCCAATGCTCTTAACTGCTGAGGTATCTTTCTAGCCCCATCTCCCTATTTTTCTTTTTTTCTCTTTTTTAATTTTATTTATTTTGTATGTGTATGAGTGTACTGTCTGCATGTAGATTTGTGCACCTGTGTTGTGCAATGCCGCAGAGGTCAGAAGAGGGTTTCGGATTCCCCTGGAACTGGAGTTAAAGACTGTGCTGAAGGTCAAACCTGGGTCCTCTGCAAGAGCAGTCTGCACTCTTAACCACTAGGCCATCTCTCCAGCCCGTTATTTTTCTTAATAATGCAGATCAGGCCCGGGCTCTTAAATTAATTGGGCTGGTATACCCCTTTTTGGTTGACAGTATGCTCAGTGGATACTCCATCTATTTCAGTTTCTGTTCCTCAAATGCAGTCATGTACTATGTAAGTAGGAAAAGGCTGACTCAATTTTTGTCTAGACTTCCCATCTGCCTTTTTAATTTCTCATTCAGAAAATAACCCATTTCAGTAGTTTTGTTTTCAGCCAACCTTTGGTCTTACTTTATTTCCATAAGGCACAGGGTCTGAGTCAAGCCCCAACACATAGACCCTTATTTTCTCTAACATTGTCTAAAGCCTCCAGGACACTAAGGGAGCTGGTTTGGAGTTGGGTATGAGGGTAGTAAAGAACAAGGTCCACTTTCCCTACTCTGTTTAGGTCCTACTCTTGCATTTCAACTCTTCTACATAGTACCAGCTCATCCCTGTTAAAAATAAGATTATCAACAATTTATATTTCCAATTAGCTCAGGTGCATTACCGTTTTTATCAGAACCTTTAAACTAATGTTGTTTAATATACACATATTTACTTTTATTAAATCCTAAAACACCATGTAACCTGTAGACAGAGTCTAGGCAAAATTGGATACTTGTTGAACTCACATCAATTAAATATGTATTAATCGAGTATAGAACCAGGTCCCTCTCCCGCCCCTCCCACCCTTCCTGATTCACCATTTCAGTCAGTTTTCTGATGCAGTCTTTCTGTTGTTTTTCTTTTAATATGCATCCCTCTCCACAAGGAATATTTATAACTGGGTTATTGGCACTAGCATCCACAGATGAGGGATACCATTCGTCGTTTGTTTTTCTAGGGCTGTGTTACTTCACTTAATATAATGTCTTCTAGCTCCATCCATTTCCCTGCAAAGTTCATGATGTTGTATTTCTTTACTTCATAGAACTCCATTGTGTACATGTACCACATTTTCTCTATCCACTCGTCAGTTGAGGGGCATTTAGGTTGGTTCCAGCATTTTGCTATTGTGAACAGAGCTGCAATAAATATAGCTGTGCATGTATTTCTGCAGTAAGATGAGTCTTGTGGGTATATGCCCAGGAGTGGTATGACTGGGTCAAATGGCAAGCTCATTTTGAGTCTTCTAAGGGTTCTCCACACTGCTTTCCATAGTGGCTGTACAAGTTTACATTCCCACCAGCAATGGATGAGTGTTCCCCTTTCCCCACAACCTCTCCAGCACTTGATATCATTCGTTTACTTGATCCTGGCCAGTCTTATTGGAGTGAGATGATATAAATTGTTGTTGTCCACATCTGTTGGACTTAAAATCTATATAATAATAACTTTGGGATTGGCACATACAAATGTTCTCTATAATTTTTCTGTTGTACCGTATCACCTTGTAGTATTCTCTTTTACCTGTAGGATGATTTAACTTAAAAAATTAAGTTTGTTTCCCAAGTTAACCACATACCATCACCCAAAACAGCCTGAGTGAATTTGATGAAATCTGTGCCTTGATTCCAGCCTATAGGTATGTGTAATACAACTGCCTTTTTTAGACTCTTTGGTCAAAAAAAGAAAAAAAAAACTAAAATTAAAAAGGGGGATACAGATAGATATGAAACTTTTTTGTCAAAAACCGCAATTCAAATCTTAAAACTAACTTATGGGAAAAGATTTGTATGTTCCAACAGGTCAAAATGTCATCAACTTAATGGCTGAGAAAGAAAAGATACAGCTTTGCATTGTGTAGGATGTACCAGGAAATGCCCGCAGAAAGGTTGGCCCATCTGAACATTGAAAGGAAGAAAAGCCTCAGATTGCTACACACATCAAACCCCTCGGTGGATCCTACTTGTAACTGCTATTTATAATGAGTCCTAATTAAACTTACTTTCTAGGTGCCGTATGGTTTTAATACAAGAGACTTTCTTATATCCTCCCCCATAGAACAAGGAGAAATATGATGATGATGAGGTTGCTCTCTAACTGTAAATTGGAGCCAACTGCTATAGACGTAACCTCTTATAAAACTGGTAAAACTGCATTCTTTAATTGACTAATAGACATAGGAACTGTGAAAAGGATTATTCTCTATTCAGATCAAAATATAATACTAAAATAATAATATAATATAAAATATAATACTAAAGACTCTTTAAGCTATGCACTTAAGCAAAATATATTAATACAGGAGAACTCTGATATCAGCAATGGATTATTCTACCAAGGAGATGTTGGCCAGGGGATCCAATCCCCCCCAAAAAGGTAAAGGCTTCTTGCCTGTAAACTGGGATACCTGCAAGAAGAGAGGCAATAAGTCCCTGATGTCAAAGACCTGTTGTAAGCATGGGAAAGATGCATTGAGACTGCACTTGCAAGTGTACAGTTGGTCTCTGGAATACCAGAGAGTGTTACCAAAGGCCACTAAGCCAATAAAGCAAATATAGGTCTCCTTGAGTCAAGCAAGACTCCTCCATCAGCACCAGCTACACCTCACCTACCTGGATATACTGTGCAGCAGTGGCAACCATATGCCTGTATATCCCAAATCTAATTGGCTATTAGCTCTCTCCTTGGAAGAGTAACCCATGGCTGATGCCACAATCTTACATCCTTTAGTGGTTAGGAGATGTTATAAGCCACAGTAAGACACTGTCATATTTAACAGAAAAAAAAAAAAAACGTAATTCATGAATCCAAACATCTGTGTCTATACCAAAGTAATCTACCATAACAATTAATAGTGTTTAAATACCTATGTATCTAATTGCTTGTGCTTCGTTAGTGGGATTGAAAGGTTATTCCTGGACAAACTGTCAGCCCATGAAATGAAACAGCCAGAACTGACCAGAGTCCAAGACAACAGCTCCAGAGAAAGTAGACTGTTTTGCTTCTCATCTACCTGTGCCCCTTTTCTAAGCCTAGGGAACAATCAGCGGAAGAGGGGGCACGATAGAATGTAAGGGCTGCAATTGGGGTGAATGGCAAAACTACAGCAATATAGTCTGGACACTCATCTGATCAACTTGATTGAACATACAAGCTCCCCCAGCTGGATGGTGGGACCCACGGGCTGTGTGGTTTTGGGCACAACTGCTTGAAAATTGGTTTTACATGAAGGATGCTTGTACTCATAAATTATTATTTATTGTTAAAAAATGAAAAAAAATAAAGTAATTTAAAAAATAAGATTATCTCCATAGTGCCTAGAGTCTAAAGAGAGACTAGCACTTCAGTCAGCCTGTGAGATACCAGGAAGATTCTAACACCTGGAGTAACTTAGTTGACAGGGTTTTGCATTTCCAACATTCCATAGTGCTTTGCCAACTGTATCACACTTTCAAGCAGAATTATATGCATTGATTGTCCGTTCTAGGAAAAGATTCCAGCTTTATAGAAGACAGCCAAGACCATCATCATGCAAACCACCAAGAATAGGAATCCTCATGCTCATTGTGTCACAGTATCAGATTTGACAGGAAGAGCAGGACTGCTAAGGGACAGATGAGGCAATACTTTCCTCATACAGGAGGAGGTTAGTAAGATCTGTTCCAATAGCAATGGGTCAACCATAAGCTGAGGCAGGGTAATTGGTCTTCAAAGAAGGACTTAGTCCCCTGGCTCTTCCCCTATGAAAACTGGGAATATTCCTAAAAGCCACTCCTGAGCCACATGCCCAGGAGAATAAAGTATGCAGTCTAAAACTGGAAATAAATTCCTCATAAAGTGATAAGCCAAAGTAGACTGAAGTGACTTTATGTCTTGGTAAAGAAATATTCAGATTCAATGTTTATTAATGTGTTGCTGAAGATAAATGAAAATCTTCAGGTGTGAGACAGTTTTTCTGAACAATTATTTCATTATTATAACTACAAAATGTCTCACTGAAAAAATGGTCCAGTAAAAATAAAGACAGACAAATCACAAGGTGAGAAAAGGTTCTGAAATCCATTCTTGGTTTGCTGTCACATCCAGTATATTCCAAAGATACCTGTTTGGAAAAAAGAATTGTGTTGGTTTTAATCTATTGATACAGCCTACAATTTAATTTATTGACATAGTACATGATTTAATATTGTGGTCTTATCATGGCCCCCCACATTGTTGGAATCCCCCTTTATATGCAAACCACTATTTTCACAAGAAATAAATGCTGCACTAGCAAGTGTGAATAATCACACATATGCAAAAAAGGACCACCATAAGCATCTTCTGAGTGCTGTCAGATTGTATATAAAGCAAAGCAGTTCAGAGCAGAGGGAGTGTAAATTAAAATCAGGTAAGGCTTAAGCACAGTGAAAGAGCACTTTACAAGAAAAGTCCAAATCTAGTTATACAATTCATCACAGGCAGGAAGCCAAGCAGAGAATCAATGAAAACTGGTTATGATCAAGGTGGATTCAAGGATGGGAGGATATAGAAGCAATAAATGTTGAGCAGTGATTTTTGCTGAAGTCATGGATGACATTTTCACTCCCAAATTTCCTTATAGGAGGAATGGTCAGGATATCAAAATAACCACTATCAACTTTTTAGATATTGTTCAACCTATAAAAGAGTAGAAATAATTATAAATAAGCTATATTTGCCAAAACACCTTGAAGTTATTTAAAGATGCAACAATGAAAATCTCGGCATAATTATTTGGGGGAGAGTAACATAATAATAGGATTTCTTAACCCGTGAAATAGGGGATGAAAATAGTGTTTTAAGTGCTCAAATAATATATTGGTGCTTTGTAAACTCAAAGTATTGTAAACTTGCATGTGGGGTAAGCAATCAAATGTTGAAACTCAGCAAACAAGTTGATATGACTGATCACTGCATGACAGCCTATTCCCTGTCACCAGGATGAATTTTGTAAGGCTCAAGGCAGCCTGGTCTACATAGTGTGTTGCAGGTCAGCTGGGGGTACATGAAGATACTGTCTCAAAAGCAAAACAAAATTCACAATTGTATAAGCACTTTGCACATAGGGAAACCATAGCAAAATTTCCAATACCTAAAAGTTCTGAGATTTACTCTCAAAAGTCAGAATATTGAGATTGACCTCTGTCACCTTTTGAGTTGTAATTATGATCACACTGAAAACCATATAAGACACATAAGTCAACAAGGTTTTCTCAACTCTAGCAATAAATATCACAGACAACATTGTTCATATTCAACAAGTAAAACTCCGGCTTCTGGTGTAGCTTTGCCTTTCATCAATGACTTCAGTGACAGTATTTATTTTACAGTTAAGCAAGCCTCTTCATCAGGCTGTTTACAATGAGGACAGAAGTTAGCTATTATTTGATAACAATGAGAAAGTATCATTAAATAAAAGAGAATTTCATTTTTGGACTGTAAATATATGATGTAAGCTGGAATAATTAATTCAAAGTGGGGGTAGGCAGGAGAGAGAGAGAGAGAGAGAGAGAGAGAGAGAGAGAGAGAGAGAAAGAGAGAGAGAGAGAGAGAGAGAGAGAGAGAGAGAGAGAGTTAGTTTCAAGGCCAGGAGTTTATTGGAATTACCTATTTAAATACAGTTAGCTTCTATGGAAGGGAAGCACATGTGCCACAGAGAATGAATAGCGTTTCCTCTAGTATTTTAATTTGCATATTTTTCTTTTTTCTTTCAATTTACATTTCCTCTTCTGTGAATAAATTCAGACATTTTTTTATAATGCTAAAGCTTCTGCATTCTAGGAAAGTGTGATTATTGCCTCAATGAGTCTCTCATCTTGCCTCTGATCATGTGATCATGTTCACCACAAAGTAGAAAGACACATAGAATATCCAAAAACAAGGCTATGAGGATTAAAATTTGTAAACAAATGGAATCAACTTCTGTTGTAATAATAATGGTTTCCTCAGTGTCATTATTGCTATGTATTAGATTTACTCAGTGCTTTCTGTAGATAGCTGCTGTAAGTGCTTTATGTACATGAATACGTGCACAATCCTCACTACATGTCTGGTTGTGGTAGTAGCTGTTATTGTCACTTTAAAATATTTTACTTATTATTTTTATTTGATGTGTATTAATGGATTACCTGCATGTGTGTAAGTGCACCCTTTTATGCAATACTGGCAGGGGTCAGAAGAGGTGTTCAGCTGGAATTTGAGTTAGTTGCATATACTTGCTAGCTATTATGTGAGGCCTGGGAACTGAACCCAGCTCCTCTGCAAGAGCAACCAGTGCTTAACTACTGATCCATGTCTCCAGTCTCTTGTTATTGCCATTTTATTGTTGAGCAAACTGAGGCACAAAGGTGTTCTGACAATAAGAAAGTGATACATACAAAGTGAGTAAGTATAATTGAATGAAAGGACCATTTGCAAAAGAGGAGGTGGTGTTAAAAGAATCAGGAGGCACAGACACAGCTAAGAACCCTGGTGTTTCTGTGGGCTATAGGAAGGAATACAGACTGGCCCATAACAAAGAAACATTAACTCCAGAAAGATATTGGGGAGGCAAGGATGCAGTGGAGAAGAGGAAGCATTCTCAACTTCCTGTCTTACCTTTGACCCATGCTTCTCATACATTAGAGCAACCACCACACAGAGGCAAGGAAGCTCAAGTGCTGTGATCCAGTGGAGTTTACATTCTGGCACATCTAGCATGAAACAAATTGATACAGCATAGATAGAATCTTCATTATGTGGTAATGAATGGTAAGTGTGGAAAACTGTATTAGTAGTTTAATAACTACTCTTGGCTGCCCAGAGAGACCATTATGGCAGTTTGAGTATTTAGAATAATCATCTCAAGGAACATACTTGTTCCAAATATTTGCTGACTATAGAAAATGCTCACTTCTTTTTTCCATTTTTATTGAATTTTTGTGTATTTCATAGAGAGCATCTCAATCAATCTTAATCTGCTTTATACCCACTTACTCACTCGTACCCTTCACACCCCCCTACACAGTATAATTCATACAGTGTCATTTGTAGAAAATACATATTTCCAATACAGAACACTCAGTACATTTTGGTTTAGTTACTATTCTTGCTGATGTAACAAATACTGACAAAAGCAACTCAAAGAAAGACAGGTTGAATGTGATTCATAATTTGAGGATACAACCCGTTATGTTGGAGCAGAAGAACAAAACAGCTAGTCATATTATATCTGCCATTGGGGAAAACAAATGAGAGATGTTAATGTTAGTTCCCAGCTCATTTTCTCCTTCCTATGCAGCTCAGATCCCAGCCCACTGAATGATGTAACCCAGACTTAGGGTGAGTCTATCTACCCCAGTTAACCAAGTCCAGAAGCTCCCTCATAGACATGCTCAAAGCCTTGTCTCCTAAGTGATATGAGATGCCATCAGGTTAGGAATCAATACAAACCATCACACTCTTTATTCTCAAGTTGCTTGCTATACACTTACAACCTAAATTTTCAAATATATGAAGTAACTAAAGATCATTTCCAAGAAATTCAGCTTCAAGACTATCACAGGATTTCTCTTTTAATACATAGGCTCTTAGGTAACTTTCTACATATTGAAAACTGTAAAATTAAGCCGGTTGATTGCATTATTTACATTCCTACTACTGTAAAAACACCATGACTGAGGCAACTTACAGGAGGAAGAGATTATTTGGCTTATGGTTAAAAAGGGATTAGTCCACCATGTCAGGAAAACCTGAATTGGGATGGCAGAGGAGGGCAGAGGGGAAAGCTGAGAGCTTCCATTTTTCAAGCAGGTGCAGGAAGCAAAAAGCCAGGATAAGCCATCTCTTGTGTCATGCTTCCTCCATCAAGGCCACACCTCTTAAATCTCCCTAAACATTGCCACCAATTAGGGCCAAATTGTTCAAATATTTGGAGCCTATGGGGATAGGTTCATTCAAACCACCAGGAGGATCTATTTGCTTCAGGTGATGAACAAACATTTAATTGTGTTTCAGACTAGGTTTTGTTCTAAACAGTTAACATCTACATTATACTAATTTCCAGGGGTAGCACTGCTTTAGAACCAAATCCTGAATTAAATTCAAGAGCGAAAATAAGACACAGACACTCTGCACTATGGGATTATGGAGCCAATTCTGGCCAACTTGGATGAAACATAAGTAATAACAGAATTATAACTCACTGAATAATGTAAGTAAATATTTACTGGAAATAAACAGAAAAAAATTAGTAAAATTATGGTTAAAAGGAAAGGGAAACTCATCTTTATGACAGAATATCTTGCAATAAAAATAGAAGAAATGACTTAGAAAATCACCACTTTGAAATCCTATAGCAAAAGCATATTCAGGAAAGATAAAGGCTAGGAGGAAGAAGGGAAGATGAAGGAAATATAATCTCATTCTATTAAAAATATTCTCCTAAATGATTCTATTAAAAAAGAAAAATAAGAAAATGGTGGCATATGCCTGCAATGCTCAAACTTTGGAGGTAGAGGCAGGAGAATTTTAAGTTTGAGGCAAAGATGGATTACTTATGTAGTGAGTTCTAAGACACCCTGGAGATTGAACATAACCTGCCCCATAAACAAAAGTAGCATAAGAAAAAACAGTAACTGTAAATGGTTAAGACAGACTCTATCTAAGCAAATCTAGCATTACTACTTCGGACAAATGATTGTTGGAGTGCCTCATATGTAATTTTTATAATTCTATACAACATGCATTATGTGAAAGTGAAATACACAACTTGCATTCAGAATCTGAAAGAATGTAGCAAATATTTAGCCGAAAAAGCTCGATAAAGGAACAAGCAAGGAACAGATTAATTTGGATGAAAAAAATAATAATACATTTGAAAAGAGAAGAGATATAGACACGTCTAAATCAATTCCATGATTGAATTTAAAAAAGGGATCATCACATCCCTTGCAACTATAATTACTAATGGAAGAGAACAAACTAAAATGAAAATAAAAATGAAACTGAGAAAATAAGCACAGAAAAGATCATTTAAATTAACACTCAGAGTAAGTCGCATTAATTATATGCATATAATTTGAAGACCTGGAGAGAACTTATGATTTTCTAGTAAAATCTAGGCAAAGGACAGAGGAGTTCAAAGTAGGCACACTGGTGTGAGACATAAATTTTTAACAAAGGCCTAATGTGTGTCAGAGTTGAATTCCTTGGTAAATTTAAGAATAGATTAATTTCTGTCTGTTAGAGAACAAAGAGAGGTAGAAACATTTCCACATTATACTACTTGAGTTTTAAGTCAGACTACATGAATCCTTTCAATTAAATACTTAGGGATTGATGCTCATGACTTTCCCTGCTTCTCTGTGTAAAACTGCTTCATTAAAGAAATATAAAAGTTTCTAATTTTAGACAATGTATCAAAAACTCAAAGGGGAAAATGGCAGAACAATCTAAAATGATGCTTCCCAATAGCCAGACAAAATTCTATAGGGGAACAGGTGAGATGGAGCAACAGCGAAGAGCACACTTTGCTTCACTGATCTTCAGGAATCCAGGTTGGCTTCTCAGCTCCCTTGCCTGGAGGCTCACAACGCCTGTAAATTCAGCTCCCTGGGGATCCAATGCCTCTAGGCACTGCACTCATAAGCATAAACCCATAGACAGACAGACACACATTCATAAGCACAAACCCATACACAGACACACGTATGCACATGATTAAAAATAAAATAAGTGTTTTTAATTCAATAAGAAGAGAGATTATTTTTTCAATGAAACTGAGTATTTATTGGCAAATTATTGGCAGCCTTGAACACATCATAGTTACATAAACCAGCATAATGTACATCAATAAATAAATCACAAAGAGAGGATACTATATCATTAGGCTTCTTCTTTTAGCAATTTGTTAATTAATTCTCATAAATTAACATTTTTAAAGTTATGAACAAAAGCTGAACAGAGACTTCATAAATGAAGAAGTAAAGATGACTGAGAAACATCTTAAAAAGTGATCAACACTGTTAGTAATTAAGGAAATGCAAATTAAAACCACTTTAAGATGGGCTATGATCGAGAAAACAAATGATACCAAATTCACTGCTGGGGGGAATGCAAACTCATGCAACCACTATGGAAAGCAGTGTGTAGAACTTCTTTTGTAATTGATGCTTTGTGTATTTCATACATCATTTTCCAATTCAGTTCAGGCATATATCCCCTTCCCTTCACCCCGCCCCACCCCTACCCATCCGAGATCATGCATTCTGCCATAACTTTTCTGCATCTTTCTGGTTTTTTGTTGTTGTTGTTTTGTTTTCATTTTTTTTTTAACAATAAGTGATAATTTGTGAGTACAAGCATCCTTCATGTCAAACCAATTTGCGAGCAGTTGTGCCCAAACCCATACAGCTCATGGGTCCCACCATCCAGCGGGGGGGGCTTGTATGTTCAATCAAGTTGATCAAATGAGTATTCAGTCTATATTGTTGTAGTTTCACCTTTCACCCCAATCGCAGCCCTTACATTCTACCGCGCCTCCTCTTCCGCAGATTGTTCCCTAGGCTTAGAAAAGGGGCACAGGTGGATGAGAAGCAAAACAGTCTACTTTCTCTGGAGCTGATGTCTTGGTCTCTAGTCAATTCTGGCTGTTTTCTTTCATGGGCTGCCAGCTTGTCCAGGCATAACCTTTCAATCCTACTAATGAAGCACATGCAATTAGATATATAGGTATTTAAACAGTATAATATATAGCCTTTCAGTCCTACTAATGAAGCACTCGCAATTGGATATATAGGTATTTAAACATTACTAGTTGTTATGGTAGGTTACATTGGTATAGACACAGATGTTTGGATGGTATGTTAATCCATGAATTACATTTTCTTCTGTTAAGTATGACAGGGTTATCATGTGGTTTGTAGAACTCTTAAAAAGAGTGAAAATGAACCCACCACTTGACCCAGCCATCCACTCATGGGTATATACCCGAAAGAGCCATGCTATTGCAGAGATGTGTACACAGCCATGTTTATTGCAGCTCTTTTCACAATAGCAAAGAGCTGGAAATAACCCGTGTCCCTCAACTGATGAGCGGATAATGGAAATGTGGTACATCTACACAATGAAGTTGTATGCAACTATAAGGAAAGACAACATCATGAAATTTGCAGGTAAATGGATGGAACTAGAAGCTGTTATGCTGTGAAGCAACAGAATCACAACAAACAAACAAACAAACAAAAAAACAAATAACAAAAAAACAAATGATGCATGGTGTCCCTCATCTGTGGATCCTAGCTTATATGTAAGTCAAGGTGCGTAATTTTTTAATAAAAACAATACCAGATCCGTTGATACTACTACAGATATAGTTTGAAGTTTACATCTCTATTATCCTAAGATCTAAGATTTATTAGAAAAATTAATCTCTTCTTTAAGCTACATTAAAACATACTTCAACTTATTATGTAACTTACAAATGTGAATTATATTTCTGTTTGCCTGTATGCAACATCACAGTTAAAATGTGACTCCCAAGTGTGCCTTGGATTTAACCTATAGTTTACTATTTTCAGACTCACATTTTGAAGAAATATAAAGATAAAGGGATCAACAACAACAAAATACTTGTTCAAAGAACTGACCAAAAAAACAGTAAACTTCTACATGAAAAAAATTAACAAAAAACTAAGAAAAAGATGAAAGACAGGACTTGACATGTATGAGAGAAAGCATGTGCCCTGGTAGGTAGGGCATGGGGAAATGGGTCAAAATTTGATTGAGAAAGATTTTATGAAATACACAAAAGCTCAATAATAAAATAAAATAATAAGATATTTTAAAAACAAAAAAGTAAAAATGACAAAACATCCAAATATTTTATACTCTGACATGGTTAATAAGCGCTCAGTATGTGGATGATTAGAGTTTTCAAATTAAATATGATTCTGTAATTCAATCCTATATGCTGTAACAAATAAAATATCTGTACCTAGAACATTCAATGGATGTACATCATTGTTATTCAAATTACATTACTCAAAATATCTCCAGTATCCACCAAGCTTTGTTTCCTTATCAAGCATTTTACAATGGAATATATTGAGATGCTGAAAATTTTACTAAATAGTCAGTCAGCCATTATACCAAGAGAAGCCACTACTAAAAGATGATTGTTGTTAGCTAGTACACTAGGATTTGCTGTCCCAATTGAAATGCTATGTCATTTACTCCCTGGCTACTTCTCATATTCACATGCAACATAAATATGTAAACCAATAGCCAGGAACAAACAAAAACCTACGGCTTGATAAGTCTACATCATGTAAAAAATTAAGCCAAAAATAATTTGAAAATGTTTTAATCCCATTTTATATAGATTGACATTTGAAATATTTGAATGCATAAACACAAATATACACAAAAAACATAAAATATTCAAATAGTGAGACTAGAGCATCACTTTTGCTTTACAAGACTATGGTCTCTTGTAAGGTCAATGTCCCTCTGTTATAAGGTAGCTCCTTTTAATATTTTATAATGTATACAAACATATATAAAAACATACACAAACACACACACTTTAAGAAGCTTCTATGATCTATCATGGCAGGATCCATATGGATTTTTGAGAGGCCTTTAATGTTAGTAACTCCTCCCCTTATTATCTCTTTTGCTCTGTCATTGACATCAGGCTTAGGAGATAGATGCAGTATTAACATGAATCCTAATGACTTTCTGTTATACCAGTAGATCAATGAATCCTTCAACTCTCACAAGAGAAGCTTTGTTATGCAGCAGATAATGATTAGCCCAGAAACTCACAGCTGGGCAATATGCAGAGAATAAAAGAGTACAGAATTGGACACCTATATCAAACGTCTGCTTCCAAGGGCTAAGGAATTGTTGTGGAAGCAGAAGCTGGTGATGACCAAGGGAAACAGAGTTTTCCAAACAGCTGGTCTGTTATTGAAATGAAATCACAGTAAAGATGAAAGTATGCACAAGTTAAGCTCAAACCAGAAGAAAAACCACTATAGATATGAGGAATTGGGTAAGAAACCGCAATCCTCAGTCTCTTCCAAGGATGTGACTTTTGGTAGACTGACCAGTCTCCAATGGATGGATCCAAACCACCAAAGGAAATTTGGTAACTTGGCCAAGAGAATGTAAGGCTGAATGCAAGAAAGGGGAGGAATCTAAATTCTATCAAAATATTATATATATATATATAGTATAAATACACTAAAATCACTAAGAATTGAATCAGAAGCAAAAAAAAAAAACAAAGTCTTGATAATCCACTAGTAATGTAATATGCGCCAACGTTACTAAATCTTTCCTCTAGTTGTTTTTAAAAAATTCTGGCCCTGTGCTGCTTTTTGTCAAAGAATATGATGGGAGACAGTCTTCAAATAGCCAACAGAAATAATGATTATATAAGTGTGGTTAAGAAATGTAAATTTCAGTCATTACAAATAGAAATAACACATTAGTAAGTAATGAAACTTAGCACATTGTTTGTGATCATTTTTGTGTTATACAAACTCTGCCTTAGCTTTAAAGTTGTCCAAACATCTGTTCTCAATTCTAACCATCAAGTAGAAACACAAACTGAATCACATTTAATCGATTCAAGCTTAAGTCTTTAATCCAAAGTGGTTTCGTTTACAAAGAAACATAAAAATTACGGTATTTCCTAATCTGATCCTTGAAAGTGCAGCTTTTTCAGTAATTGTATATTATGCATTTTATCCTCATTTGCTGAATTCACTATATTAAACAACACTGTGAATTACAAATATCTAACCAAAAAAAATATACTACAACAATTTTAAAAAATTTTTTTAATTAGTTTTTGTTTTTTTTTTTTTGTGTTTGTGCATTTCATTCATTTTTTATCAATTCTTCCCACGTTATTTCCTTTCCTTCCCCCCCCACCACCCACCCCACCCAGAATCATGCATTCTGCATACACTGTCCTGTTCTATTCTTCTCTCGTCAGTTTTTTTTTTTCATTTTAGCTATAAGTGATAATCCATGAATACCTCCTCATTCAAAACCTATCCTGCATGCTGTTGTGCCCAAATCACCTACAGCCGCACCATGCATGCGGGGGTGACAGTTTTTGTTCAATCAAGTTGATCAAATGAGTGTCCAACCTACATTGCTTAGTTTCACCATTCACCCCAATCGGGCAGCCCTTTATTCCTAAACGCCCCCTTCTTTCCGTCAGGTGTTCCCTAGGCTAGAAAAGGGGCACAGCGTGGAATGAGAGGTAACAACAGTCCACTCTCTCTGGAGCTGTTGAACTTGGAACTCTGCATATTCTGGCTGTTTCCTTTCAATAGGTGCTGACACGCTTTGCCAGCGAATGACCTTCCATCGCTACTACTAGATGGAGTAAATGACCAGCACATTTAGACTATAAATGGATTATTTAAGCGCACTAATAGTTATGGATGTTAGCTTTAGCATAGACCACATGTTGGATATGTTAATTTCGGCTGATTATAATTTTCCTCGCCCTGGTTAAATATGACAGCGGTCTACTGTGGCTTATAACATCTCCCTACTTAGTATTGTAGAGTAACTTGATGGCATCAGCCATGGGCTTATTTCTCCAAGGGAGAGAGCCAATAGCCCATATTAGATTTGGCATATACAGGCACATGGACTGCCTCTGGGCTGCACAGTATATCCAGGCAGAGTGAGGTGTAGCTGTGCTTGACGGTGGATGTCTGCTGACTCAGGGAGAACAATATTTTTTTATGGGTTACGTGGCCTTGGAACTACTCTCTCGCATTCCACGACTTGCCATCGTTACACTTGCATGTGTGTCTCAATACATCCTCCCCATGTTACCGTCAGGTCTTCGGCATGCAGAGTCTTATTGCCTCGTCCCCTGTTAGGTATCTGCCAACTTAGAGGCAAGGAGCCTTTAAACTTTTATTTGTGGGGCCTTGACCCCTGCCAAACATCCACCTGGTAGAAAATCCATTGCTGATGTCAGAGCTCCTGTATTAATATATTTTGCTTAGAGTGCATAGACCAGACTTTATATTATTTGGTTCTGAACAGAGAGTATCCCTTCACAGTTCTCCATGGTCTTCGTAATTCATAAAGAAAGGCAGTTGTTACCAGGTTTTATAAGAGATTACCTCTCACAATAGTTGTCTCCATTTACAGCGGAAGAGACCTATCATCATCCATTATTTCTCCATTGTTCTATGGGGGGAAGCAGAAAGTCCTCTCTATCAGACCCTTTGTGGCAACCTAGAAAGGTAAGTTTCATTGAGAGTCTTATATAGTTGTTAATGTAGGATCCACAGAGGGTTCGGTGTTATAAGCACATCTGAGGCTTTCTTCCTTTGAATGTTCAGACTGGGCCAGCCTTTCCATTGCCACTTTTGGTACATCCTATTCAATGCAAACCTGTATCCTTTTCTTTCCTCAGCCGTTAAGTTGGTGACTTGGTCCCGTTGAACAACAAAATGTTTTCCATAGTTTAGTTTAACGATTTGAATTGCAAGGTTTTTGTGAAAAGTTTCATGTCTTTTCTGTATCCCCCCCCTTTTTTTAAATGTGTTTTTTTTCTTCAGAGAATTCAGTTTGTTTTATTATACAACTATGAGGTGGAGTCAAGGCGTACAGATTTCATCAAAATTCACCCATGTTTTTGGCTGACTATTATTATAACTTGGTGAAGCGAAACTCGATTATTTTTACATTAAATCATCTTATAAAGAGAGTGTATCAAGGATGATACTGTATACAACAGAATTTATAGAGAACATTTGTAATGTTCAAGCCCAAAAGTCTTCTGCCCTACAGATTTATGTGTAAATCAAATGTGGACAACAGCGAATTATATCTCCATTACATCAGATGCATAACATTTGTATCAGATTCTGTAAACCAATATTTGTTTAATATAACATGTTACTTTTACTAATTCCTAAAACACCATATAACCAGTAGACAGTGTCTGGGCAAAAATGGATACTTATTGAACTCACAACAATTAAATAAGCCTACACTCCCGACATATCCACCCCGCTGCCTCGCCTCTCCACCCAATACGCCCCCTTCCCACATCCCACCAATCCCTCTCATGTTTCAGTTATATCTGTTGTTTATTTTCTGTTGTTCCTTTACTATGCATCCCTCCATGAGATAATATTGATAATATCTTGGTGTTGTTGGTAACTATCAGCACCACTAATATGAGGACATAATTTTGTCGTTTGTTTGTCTGGACTGTTAATTCACTGTAACATAAAATGTCTTCCAGCTCCCTCCATTTACCTGCAAATTTGGTTCATATCATTTTACTCATTACTGCTGCATAGACCTCCAATTGTGAACATGTACCACATTTCTTACCCACTCTCAGTTAAGGGCACCTGGGGTGGTTCAGCTGTCGCTATTGTCAGAGCATGCAATAAATAAACATGAGTGTGCACTATATCTTTGAGTAGGTGAATCCTTAGGGTATAACCCAGGAGTAGGATATGACTAGGTCAAATTTCGGGTCATTTTTTTAAAAAGGTTCTCGCCACAGCTTCCACATTTGGCTTACAAGTTTACATTCTCCCACCATCAATGGATGTGTGTTCCCCTCTCCCCACAAAACCTCCAACTGTATCACTCGGTATCCCCTGATCCTGGTAACGCAAGTCTTATTGGCAGTAGAGGTTGACTATCTCAGAAGTGGTTTTTATTTGCCTTTCCTTAATTATCAGAGATGTGAAAAAACACATTTCCATTAAAAGAATAATTGCCTCGAGCCACTACTCTACTGCTCTCCTCTGTGATAGCTTCTTCTTATGCTCTAACCATCTTTTCTCCACAAATCATTTTGAAATAACGATTCATTTAAACGCACTTGTTTTTTCTTTCTATCTTTGGTTTATTGTCGAGGAGCTATGCTATATAGACTGCTGTAAAATGGTATTAACAACGCAGTCATATTCTGTGCAGGAGTTCCAATTCTTTTCTGCGCAAATGTGAAGTTTCACTCCACGCCTGCGTGGGATATCATAACCTTCGTCTTGCGCATCTAAGGATTTACAGCTCATCTGCCTTTACTCATCTTGATACCTTGACACTTATCCTTAAGTGATTCACCCAGAAAATCGACATACAATTTGAGTATGTCTAGATGAGGTTTTTCGCCAGATTTCCTATTCTTATTAGCTAATGTGTATCGTAGTCTTATGTTCTTAATAGATGCACGTTGGCGCTGTCTGCTCGTTCTAAGAGCACTAAATGAACTCTCAACTCGACTATATCAAGCCCAACCGGAATATTTGCACTCTTCTTAAGTAAGTTCTTCGACAACCTAAGCATTCTTTCCTTGCTCACCTCACGCTCACACAGAATGCGTTTCTGGGTCATATCCATGCATCCTGTTAGACGTCGCCTCTGCGCGTCCGAGCCATGGTGGAGGTTTATTGACAAGATTTGCTCTTTTATCTAATTCGCTAACTATAGGTGATCCATGCTTAAAGTGTCGTGCTTAATTAGACTCACTTTACACCATCACAATTGTTGCAATAGCAGCAGCATATATAGCTGCCATTGCCCAGACAGCAGAGACTCCATCTCATTATCTTGTCTGAAGCGTAGGTGGCACATTATCTATAACTGTCGTACACCGTGAGTTAGTGTCCTTCTTGGCACTCGTCATTTGTCAATATGAGGTGTCTTTTGATGAGAGATTGTAATGAAGCTCAGAGGTTGCGACCTCAAATAATAGCCCTACGATCTTTGCTCTATCTCCTCTGGTTCTGATATGCTGAGCGAGGTGTTTTTTTAAGTAGCCATGTATCCTATCTGATCCTGGCCTTATGTTGATGCATCTATAATTAATGACTTAAGATACGGCCGCAGTCCACGTATAGTTCTACCTTGTCTATGTGACTGTTTATAGCGAGTCACAACCGCCGAGTATGTGCTGCGTTCCCACAACATGGCGTGCTCTTTGCTGTGGAAATCGTAGCCTGAAGGAGCTCTTAAAACTTTGTTTATATTTCCAAAATGCAAGCTGAGTGGTGTAGAAGTTCCAAGTACAAGCTTCTGTGGGCTCAGTATCCGGATCTATTTATTTTGACGTAATCCGTCCTGGGTAGAAGAAAGCTTCTGTGGCGGAAGGATTTGCTGATGTGGAGCACTCCAAGGACACGATGGCGCACAATAAATCAGATCAATACAGTGAAAAGTGTAAAAGATCACTGTGTAGCGGTACTTTAGTGTATCACAACTTAAATTTACTATTATTTTTATTAAATCATCCTAAGATTCATGAGATCACTATTGCGAGGAGAGTTTGTGTCCATCTTCGTCATGTTATATTCGTACAACTCGATAGTGTTGTGGCTTTACTCACAGGGATAAATTTTGTTGGTAGAGATTCTTTGGTAATTTTGTTAGGTTTGTTCCATATTTTTATGTTTTTGAGGCTATTGTGAGTGAGGAAGTTCTCCTTGTAGTCCTTCTTATGAATGTGTGCGTGTAGGGGGTATGCACATTGTGTGCTGTAGAAGTGTGTGTGTGATGTGCTACTCGATTTTTCTAGGCTTTATTTTTGTATTCCTAGGGAGTAGACTCAGCCCTGGTTGTTAACTAATGCCTAGAAAAAAGCTCGTGGAGAGCGCGATTGCTAGGGGTATAGTTTGTATCCACCTCTTGCTATCCTCCCTACAGATTGTGACACCGTCTTCTACACGTTATGGAACACCAGAGCATATTGCCTCAATCTCTACAAAGATAGGAGATAGACAGGCCACATTGTCTCGTAACTTGGGTCAGTAACTTACAAACCTGCCTCTTAATGTTCTCCTTAAGCGTGTCCATATTACTTTGCCTTAGGCGAGTGTGCTAAAGCAATCTTCCAACTCTCTGCCGCAACGAGATGGTAATGGCTGACAAGGGTGCTGAGCGAGCCGTTAGCTCGAAACGAGTTCCTGGACAGGATGGATTAGTATAGTCGAGAGGTGCCATTTTATCCTCGGTGCGTAGTCCAATTACTCAGAGATGTGCTCTACTGGTTTTCATGTATATTGAAAGCCAATGAGAATTTACGTTGTGTTGTGTGTGGTGTGCATTGAGTGAATAGTGGTAGTGCGTCCCGCCTGATGTGAGCATTGTTACTTACGACTTAGACATTCTAAGCAGTGAGCAATCATGCAGTGACTCGAACTTTATAGATGCACAGGAGAGCGTGTCACCCTGAGGACGATTTCTAACAGGATGCAGAGCGAGTGAGTTGTGTGAGGTAATAATTGATGCTCTTCCCAAGGGCCTTGTTTGGTGACATTTCGAGAGGGTATGATTGTTAGGTTTGATTTTGCGTTAGTATAGTGCTATAAGACCACGATCTCTTCCTGTGGCTTTGGGTGGGGAATGTCATGAGAGATACCTATCGAATGCCCACATCACTCTTAGTGAACAAGGTGGGGCCTGGAAGTCATCGTTCTTGAGTTGTGTTGCTGTCGTGGCTGCATGTGGAGCCTCTATATGTAGCTGGGTGATTCGATTTGCCAGATCCTGTTTAGAATTGGCCTGGCAAGCTTGTTGTGTGCATTTGTATATGACTTGAGTAGTGCGTGCTTGAGAGTCAAGAGCTCGAGGAGTATCTCCCACTTATAGTCTCTTGCTCAACTTATCATTATCAGAGAGGATTCTGCCCTCACAACCTTTTCCCTGGTTTTGGTATCAGCGTAATACTGCTTCATAGAAGGAATTTGGAGAAGTCCGTCCATTTTTAGTCCTTCTAACACACCAAAATTTAAAGTAGTAATGGTCTCCGATCCCAATTCTTCAACTACCGAAGCAAACTAGATATTTGCTGAGAGAAGGAAATGTCGTCGGCAAATGCGAGTCCCTGTAATACCATATCGCGAGCGACACTCTGCGAGGCAATACTAGTAAAGGGAGGAGTAGTGAAGGAGACGTTCCAATAAATAAACGATCTAGCGATTAGCATATAGACGACCTAGATCACCATTGAGATCAATTCTAATCATGGGCATATAAGAGGATAACATAACGCTATCTCTATGGGGGTCGCGTGGCCTTTGACTTAGTTCGATACCACGAGGCATTATTCAGTGATTCAACATTATTGCGAGAGTACAGAAAAGGGGAAACCAGTACCTATATGTTAATGACAACAAGGAATCTTTAGGTAGATGAAATGATATAAAGTTCTCACATTGTGAAGCTTTAGCCTAACGTCCTCCGTACAGAGAGTTTCGGATGTACATGGTATGCCGTATTTCATCTCTCGATCATGTCTGGGGTGTGGTGACCAGATAATTCAGATCTTCATGCATAATCTCATGAGACCTATCATTAACCAGTTCTATTGCTTTGGAAATTGATATCTTCTATTATTATTGTAGAGGTTACAGCTCTCGGGCTAGAGGGTCGAGTCTAGGTGCGCATGCCTTTTGTAATCCTATAGCACTCTCGGAAGTCAACAGAAAGGCAAGGCAAAACTTTGTGGAGTGATTTTACATGAGGCTAAATGTGTATATTAGGTCATGCATGTGAGTGGTTCTCTAGGTGCATCAGTTCTGCAGGGCCTGCTCGAGTCTGCGCTCATGATTCCCTGTTGTTAATGTAATAATACTAGAGTATCCGACAATCCGAGTTAAACTAAAGAGAAAATATACCACAAATTTGATAGTAAAAAAGATACCTGTCTCAAAGATAATATAATGTTAGGAGACTGACAGAAGTATAGAAAAACTGAAGGACCTAGAGGGGGACAGTGACAAACTTTCGGAAGAACAAACAGGGAAGAGAAATGACAAAACTCCAGAGAAAGTAAGAAAACACTGAAAAAGGTAACCAACCACTGATAGTAAGGATGCACATAAGAAGGAGATTGGGAAACTCTAAAAGGAAGTGGAAAATACTAGAAATCACAGGATAAATGAAAAAGAAAAAATCAGAAACACTCATCCAACCAAGAGCAAGGAATTGGAAAAAGCCTCAAGAAATAGAATGGAGGAAATGCAGAAGAAGTAGAATATCAGACCTGGAAATAACACAGAACAACTAAAAACCTCAAGTAAAGATATGAAAAATTAAAATACAGCAAAGTGGAATAAGCAGGGAATATGGGACACTATAAAAAAGACAAACCTCTGCATGCATAGGAATAGAGGGAGGAGAGAATCTCAAGAGAATGTATTGATCAGATATCTCACAGAAATAAAGTAGATGAATGAATTTCCCGCAAACTAAAAAAAAGAACCAACATACAAATACAAAAAGTACACAGAACTCCAAACAGACAAGATCTAGAAAAAGAAACTCTGCACACCACATATCCATAGTTAAAACGCTAGATGCCCCAAAAATAAAGACAAAATTCTGGAAAGCCAGAAGAGAAAAAAACAAGTTACCTATAAGGGAAAACCCATCAGAATTACAACTGACTTCTCAGCGCAAACCATGAAAGCATAGGCAACATGGAGCAAATCAATTTTCCAGTGTAAAAGACTTAGGTCACTTCCAGGTACTAAGCCCCAAAAATGTTTGATTATTGTTGAGAAGAGAGAAAAAATCTCCATGTCATAATAAACAAGATATAGAAAGAATCGATTCAACTGTCCCGAGAAATCCCTAATCCGCTTCAGAAATTACCTGTTGAAGCAATTCAAAAGGATCTAGAATTAGAGAGTGAGCAGCCATATCACTCCTCAGGAGCATCATATAGAAAGAAGCATCTCCACATCTTAAAGAGAATTAGAATTATCTAGAGTGAGAACTGCACCGTAAATGAACCGATTTTGCTAATGACAATAGTAATTTATCCATATTAGTATCACAATTAAGTGGACAAGTACACAAGAACAAGGCTATGTACTGTCTACTTTCTTATATTATTTTACTACCCTTCATATAGCACACTACTAAATGCAATTATCTATAACTACCCCGAATGCATAAGAGAAACTGATTTAGAAGACTGCTCGCATGTGGGTGCTCACCACTGTACAGCCTGTTATAAGGTCCACTTACACTGGTGGTTGAAAGCAAAAGTATAGACAGTCCCGGATTCATTGCAATCTGTGGAATCTTAAATAAAGCATCACGATCCTAGATTATTATATCTCAAGAGATCCATTTCTTCCATAATGAGCTAAGAGTCTTTGGCTATCAGTGCACACCTGTCTCCTGTCACGTAAAAAAAACAAAAACAAAACAACAAAAAGACAATATAGATGATAGATTTGGCATTAAGTGAAACAAAACCTTTGGGTAATGAAACCGTACTCCTATGAAGGAAAGTGCCTGTCTCAATCTCGAGAGGATACGAGGAAAGTGTATTCTACAATGGCCTGTTAACTGAGAGGTGAGAAGATGGAATTATATCTAAACTGCAAATGGTAACCATAAAGAAAGCAGGTAGTGCAATTTATTATAAATACATGTCTGTCGAGGTCCCCGCATTTGGTGTATCAGAATAGCTCAATGCAAAGAAATTCAATAAGAGTAGTCACATAGCGTGCTCCTTTAACTATATCTTTACCAAATGCAAACTACCCGGCCTAAAGTACTTCAACAGCCATCGAATGCTATTACTAGAGGACCTTAATGTGTGGGCCAGTATTTACGTGAAGGTCCCCTAAAGTATTAGTCGTGCTCGCAAAGGCCTTATGTATAAAAGCTGACTACTTCTTTGCACAAGACACTCCAAGCACAGATAACCTCAGCACAACAGAATATTATTGGTCGGATTCATTATATGGACAAAGAATAAAGCAAGTGCAAACTCCGAGAGAAATAGTACAATTATGGCACTGAACAAATATTGACACTCAAACATATACCATTCTACCGTAATATATTCCGATTGCCGGAAAAATATCCTCTAAAATCGAATACACCTTGTTGCTAATACTCTGTTGTCCATTCGATCCTTACCAAAGGAACAATTCTGTCCATCCAAAAAATAGAGACCGAACAATTACACGGCGAAGCATCACGTAAAATGAGCACAATAAATTTAAATCATAGAAAAAATTGTATCACATTAATTTTCGAAGTCCTATTCTGCAACTGATCTAAGACCTTGTATGCACACTATAGATGCCTGCAATAATATTATTAACAAATAGCACCAGGATAAGACGGGGACGCCCCCCGCCTCCCTTACATACTTATTTTGGTAGCCGATATTGACCTTGAGCAAATACTTCTAACTATATTGTGAGACTAACAAAACATATACCAACTCCTCCACTGAATAAGTTTAGATGCCTATGGCTCATAGTGGAGAAAGTAAATCGAAGAGAAGGTATATACTTGAATATAAAAGCAACCCTCGTGGCAATAATATTTGAAGTAGTTAATTGATGAGAGTTTACACTAACTACACCATTCTCCCAGTCTAACAAAATGCCTATTTTTTTGGGAAATCGAGGGGAGTTGAATATAAGTCCCCAAGAATCTAATTTAATCTATGGAAGGTTTTTACCCAATAGCCATCATTGAATGCCCTAAGCATGGATCAAAAAAAAATCCCTATGAAGAGACGAAGTCGCTATGTCACACCTTATAATCATCTATCCATGCTATGGAAACAATACACTTGAGAGAGGCAACATAGTAATTAATTTGAACTCCCTCATAAATCAGCGAGATATAAGGAAAAATATACATTAATAAAAGCGAGATCTAGCACATATATCTATATCTCGATAATGGGGATAGTCATAAGAATAGAAATGGCGAAAATATAAGGTCAATACCTGAACCTCCAATATCTATTGTGGCCCCTTCTTGAGATGAATGACCTAACCAAAAGATATTGACAGTGAAAGAGTTCTTGAGGTCCCATTTAAACTACACACGAAAACAGATAAGAGCATACTATCAAATCAACACAATTCATTCGTGTATGATATAGGCGAAAACAAATACAATAGTAGATACATACTCTACACACTTCAATCCAAGTAAAGTCTATCATGGGGAAATGCTTCAACAAAATCTCTTATTGCACTCGGTAAACTAGGTACAAGTTATGAAAACTGTGCTGTAAGATAGGAACATTGCCAATCAGTACGTCCTTAAACTGAACATATGCCGTAGAGGCAATTGCAACACCATAGCACTTATACTTAGAGCAAATGAGTATCTGATCAGCGGTATATAACAGACCCTATAGAGAGGAGTACGAGCGAAAGATACATTGAAGAGTTAGTGTAATTACTTAAGATAAGGCGGTTTCTCCCAATCTTGAAAAAATAGATCGCCAGCTCAAGATTGGTTTCCAACGGCAGACTATTTCTAATTATATTATATATGTCTTTGTCCAACACATACACGTAATCTAACCTATTATTTCTTACTGGGTTTCATAGGAAGTCGAGAGATCTCACAAGTTTTACAAGACACTATGAGGGGCCCGCTGCAAATTAACTGGGTCTGATGTTCTTTTCTGATCTTGTCCTATGTGGGGGAATTGGTTGTGCCTGTAGAATTTCTGTATTCCTGTCAATATGAGATGCCAAGTCGCTACTATATTTATTTATTTGGGGAGGAAATCACAGTCCAATCATCATCTCATCTATAGTATAGAATCCTGAGACTGGAAGCATCATTCCCATCTATAAAATGAGCGTATTCGGAACTTGGGAGCATTGCGCTGGCCCCTTATCTCATTCCTATGATGCCCTGGTCACAACTCGCGGAGTTGTCTTTCCACTAGTGCTCTCAACATATAGGTTTCCTCGGTTGGTATAACACCACCTTTGCCTATAGCTATAAGGCAAGAAATTGAGGAGAAATCGCTCTTGCAGAGGACCCGGGTTCGATCCCCAGCACCCACATGGCGGCTAAGAACCGTCTGTAACTCCAATTCCAGGAGAACTCCAGTTCCAGGGGAATCCGAGACCCTCTTCTGACCTCCGCGGCATTGCACGACACGGGTGCACAGACCTGCATGCAGACAGTACATTCATACACATACAAAAAAAAAAAAATTAAAAAGAAGACCAATCTTTCACTTCTAATCTTAGTCCTTTTTACATATTTATGTTTTTTTGTGTATGAGTATTGCTTGCATGTATGTAAGTACACTGAGTGCAATGTTTGCAGTGGCCAGAAGAGTGTGTCAGAACCCCTAAAATTGAAGTTACAGATAGTTGTCAAGCCTGCATGTGGATGCTGGTCCTCTTTAAGAAGTCAGTGCTCTTAACCACTGAGCCATCTCTCCAACCCCTCTAGTCTTTAATCTTATTCTGAATTCTAGTTCTCAGTTTACATGTTTAAGTTTACCTTTTGTGTTTCTGCTCTCATTTCTTTTATTTATATATTTAATTGTATACTCTGGTTACTAGCTCTGTTCTGCTTAATTGGATTTTCTGAAAAACAGTATCCTGAAACATATGAGATCTGCTCCCAAGCATAAAGGACAAGTTAATTTCTGAAGTGTGAGTTCAACGCCAAAGAGAAGTTCTGAGTAATAGTACATGAAAATAGTGAGCTCTGCCAAGTGTAGCCTACAGTTATAATAGCTGTTCATTACAGTTGCCATTGAATGGGGGGAAATTATCCCTATTCCATTTGATTCTCTTACCAAAGAACACAGATATATGACTCCTTAATTTTCCTGTTAGGCCAATAATTAATACATTTACTTTTATATGATAACTTCTAAATTGTTAATCTCAGAAACCTAGTCCTAGAGACAGATAAATGATATACATTTTCAGTATATGATTGATATAGCTTAACATTTTTTCTGATTCATAAGCTTTCTACTCCATTGGTATTAAGATTAATAATTGGTTACAATTTGGGGGCCATGTTCATATCAAACTCTAATAAGTACATGTTTATCATCATATAAGAGAGCTAATTTATTTATAAATTTTGATAAGTAGCAAAGGAGATAGGGTTAAATTTCAGCTGTCTTCTAAATATATGTCAAATATCCTTTAAGAAATCAGTGATTGCTGGTGGGATTGGAAACTGGTGCAAGCCCTATGGAAAGCAGTGTGGAAAACTCTTTTCTTTTGTTTGGTTTTTGGTTTTTGTTTTGTTTTGTTTTGTTTTGTTTTGAGACAGGGTCTCTCTATAGACCCAGCTGGCCTGGAATTCACTCTGTAGACCAGGCTGGCCTGGAACTCACAGAGATCCTCCTGCTTCTGCCTCCCAAGTGCTAGGATTAAAGGTGTACACCACCACGCCCTGCTTAAAGATGGTTCTTGGCTGCCATGTGGATGCTGGGAATCGAACCTGGATCCTCTGCAAGAGCAGTTGGTGCTCTTAACCACTGAGCCATCTCTCCGGCCCCTGGAGAACTCTTAAAAACTAAAACTGACCCTACCATTTGACCTAGTCATTCTACTCCTGGGTGTATATCCTAAGGATTCATCCACCAGCAGAGATATGTGCACAACCATGTTTATTGCTGCTCTTTGCACAATAGCGAACAGCTGAAAACAACCCAAGTGCCTCTTAACTGATGAGTGGATAATGAGAATGTGGTATATTTACACAATGGAGTCTATGCAGCAGTAAAGAAAGATGATATGATGAAATTTGCAGGTAACTGGAAGCTGTTAAGCTAAGTGAAGTAACACTGTCTAAGAAAAACAAATGATACAAATGTCAAATGGTGTCCATCATTTGTGGATCCTAGCACCAAAGCCTTATATGTACGTCAAAGTGAGTAACTGGTAGGTAAGGAAAATATCACATTAACTGATATTGCTGTAGATATAGTTCAAAGTATACAAATTATTTACCTCAGATCTAAGATTTATGAGAAAGAATTAATCTCTTTTTAAGCACATTAAAACACACATCAACTTGCTATGTAATTTAGGAAGTTAAAGTTGTATTTTCTTTTTACATGCACGAAAGTTTACTGTTAAGCTGTGAATCCCTAAATGTGTTTCAGAATTAGCTTGTAGTTTATTTTCAGACTTTGTAAACTTGGTATATGTATAGAGTATAATAAAAATAAATAAATTTTAAAAAATCAAAGTAATTAACATACATTACCCCACATAACCACTAAATCATTTGTGATGAGACTTTCTTTAGATTGAAAAATTATTCACATTCCTTTTAAAAAGAAATCAGTAATATTTATAATAAGCTAATGTAACATGAATTCATAACAGATTTTTTTTTCGGTCTTTTTGAGGCAGGGTCTCCCTTTAGTCTCAGCTGGCCTAGAGCTTTCTATGTAGACCAGGCAGGCCTTGAACTCACAGAGATCCACCTGTCTCTGCCTCCCAAGTGCTTGAGACTAAAGGCATGCACTACCACACTGGCAACAAGTATTAATTGTATTTTATAAGTAGAATCTTATTACAAAATATAAAATTTGTTTGGACATCTAATTTGTCATTTTTCCTTCTGAGCTATATGTAGATTTCAGTGATATTAAGTTATGCAATAGATACATGCTAAAATTTTGGCCAAGTGCTTAAAATACCTATTCTTTCTAAAATATATTTATGATCACTTCTTATAAAAACTTACTACTATTCTTTTCCTTTCTAATAAATTTTATTTTGGTTTTTATGTCTTTTTTTGGGGGGGGAGCTTGATACCAGGTCTCCCTGTAGCCCCAGCTGGTCTGGAACTCACTCTGTAGACCAGACTGGCCTCAAACTCAGAGATCCACCTACCTCTGTCTCCTAAGTGCTGGGTTTAAAGGTGTGTACCCCCATGCCCACCATTTTACATCAATTTTTATGTGAATTTTTAAATGTCTAGATTTCAGGAATGAGAAAATCATTATTTTTACCATTCACTTAATACTAACTTGAAGGCACTCAGAGAATATAGGAAACAAGTGTAAATATTGCTTCTCTTGAAAACAGTAATAGCTGGGTTTGGGGGCATTTTGGTCTATAAAGTGCAGCATATTACCACAGAGTAGCCAGGTACAATATTTATATTTCAAAATGTTTCCATTATTTTTGACATAAATACATAACTTGAGTGATTATTTTAAAGAAGTTGTAAAGAAAACTGTATTCTCATTTTACTCTTTTTCCAAATCTCTTGACAGTTTTTTGATCAGATATAGTATCAGCTTGGCCAAACCATTTTTTCACATACCTATTGTTGTCACCTGTATTTTCTACAGTAGTGAGCATCTTTAACGAAGAGATGGGTTTTAATCAAGTTTTATAGCTAATTTCTAGCAAGAATGACAGGGTTAGGACTTCTACAAATCAATCTCATAGTGACTGTTATTGAATTTTTCCTAAGTGCAAAGTGTTAGATAGCAATTATTCCTGTGCCAAAGAAATCCAGCATTTTGTTTTACTCTTCAATGGTTGTTTCTAAGATCTGAGGAGAAAGTACTAAATAATTAATTACAGTGTGAAGACTACTGCTTCACTTGACAATTCCTTTTAAAAGTAAATTATACTCTTGGGTCCTTCTTTAAATAGTTTTCTTAACCTTGACACAGATCTAAACTGCCTTTAATTTTTTAGGAATGCATGATTTAATTGTAATTATCAACCTTGTAAAACAGAAGCAAATTTTATGCTAATGATAGAAACATATATTAATTTTTACTTAATGATTTATTTAATCATAAATATAAATATTCTTAATATGTATATTTGTAGCTTTAAAAATATACATGTAAGCATATTTGATTGATTTAGTTCTAAAATATTCCATTCTCAGGGCCTGAGAGATAGCTCAACCATTAACAGCACAAACTGCTTTATCAGTAGATCCAGGTTCAGTTCCCTGCACCAATGTGTCAGTTAATAACTGTCTAATTCCAAGGGATATGGTGCCCCCCTTCTGTCCTCCACAGGCATTTCATGCATTAGTGCCCTTAAATACAGGCACAAATCATTCATACATAAAACAAAAATAAATATTTTAAAAATATTGCATTTTCTAGTAATCCTCTAATAAATATGAGTGTAACCACTAAATTTTTTATTGTGTATGTCATGAAAAAGATGTGCATCAGCTCCTAATAATTCATAGAATCATAATAAGAATTTGAAATTTAATGTACAACTTTAACATGTTTCCCCATTATCTTGGGGAAACCACTACACATTTTCTACTCAGTTTTCTGATTATGACATGATTATATTCACTTATGAACATGCATCTTTTAAAAACTGCCAATTATTGTTCTTACAGATTTTTTTCTATGTTTCTAGAATAGATAGTGTCTTGCAGCCAGGCATGGTGGACTGCAACCTTAATACCAGTACTCAAGAGGCAGAGGCAGGTGGATCTCTGTGAGTTCAAAGCCAACCTGGTCAATATAGTGAGCTCCAGTCCAGCTGGGACTAAAGGGAAACCCTGTCTCAAAAAGACCAAAAAAACATGAAAGTCTGTTTGGACAAGGAGTCTGTATAATTTGGTTTTATTAAGGCTGGGACTTATTATGTAGCCTACCAAATTTCACTTATTTTTAAAATCTTAACTCCTTTAGGCTAGACAATTTTTCCCAGATGATGATGATGGTGATATGTGTGTGTGTGTTGTATTTGAGCTGCCACAGTTTTCTATTCAAAAATATATGGCTGTATGCAAGCATACTCTTTAAATATTTATGTAAGCAAGCCTCTCTTATACCACGGTAAGCAAAAATAATCCACTGTAGGTTGGAGCTCAGTGCATGGAGTACTAAAAAGCATTGCTTTACTTAGAAACTCTACAAACTGCCTCTTCATTTACTCTTAGATCAGAAGGATCTTTTCATTTTAGAATGATTCCTGGAAGGCCTGAGGCAATTATATGAGAGTACATGAGTGCTTTTCTTATTTACTTTATCTAGAGGAAAGTGTTAAGAGAACTGAGTGTTCATTAGCAATGGGTCCATCATGTGCAGGTTAAAGTTAAAATACATATATATATATATATATATATATATGTACATATGTATATATGTATATATACATATATATATGTATATATATATATACATATATATATATAATTATATATAATACATTATATATATATATGATTTTATGATTTTATTTTTTGTTACCACAACTACATATTTGGTTTTACATTCCTTCTAGTTAAAAGTTTATTTCAGGAAATGCTTCTCTTCTTAATATTTTGCCAAATTACATATGTTTCTTAAAACACAGTGTATAAGTTGTAATTTCACTTTTGTACATTTGTGTCTACTAGATAAAAAGATATTTCTTTAATATATTTCATGTGCAACACATGGCCTTTAGGGAACAGCATGGCTAAATTGAACCTACTCAATTATAGATTGCATACCCTGTTTAATTTATTAGCCACCTGTTCAATTCTTACGGGATAATAGAAAAGTCAGGATACTATCAAGATATTATGCAACATTTTGTATTCTTACTGTCCACAGGAATAATTCAAGTAGGATAAAAATCTCTGGAGTTGAAATCAAGAATTAAGTATTCATAACTTTTAATTAGGTATACATTTCATCTTTGACTTTTTATTACTATATTTAGCCTATGAAAGGAGTATTAATTGGAAAAGAGGAAGTCAAAATATGCCTTTTAGCAGATGATATGATAGTTTCCCTAAGGGACTTTGAAAACTCCACCAAAAAACTCCTAGAAATGAATAAGAGAGTCAGTAAAGTGGTGGGATACAAAATTAACAGAGAAAAATCAGTAGCCTTTCTTTACACCAACCACAAGCAACGGGAAAATGAATATAAGGCGACCTTACCACTCACAGTAGACTCAAAAAATAAAATACCTGGGAACAAAGATCTCTACAATGAAAATTGTAAACCCCCAAAGAAGGAGATTGAAGAAGACAACAGAAGATGGAAGGACCTCCCATGCTCATGAATTGGAAAAAATTATATAGTAAAAATGTCCATTCTACCCAAATTAATATACAAATCCAGTGAAATCCCAACTAATATCCCCATGAGTTTCTTGTAGAAAAACGCATCATTAAATTCATATGGAAAAACAAAAGACCCTGAAAAGCCAAAGCAACCGTGAGAAAGAAAAGCAATATAGGGGTGGGAGGGGATCACTATACCAGATTTCAAAATACATTACAGGGTTATAGTCATAAAACAGCCTGGTAATGGCACATAAACAGGCCCATAGGCCAATGAAATAACTTGAGCACATACAGTTTCAGCCACCTCATATTTGACAAAGGGGCCAAGAAGACTCAGGGGAGGAAATACAGCATCTTCAGCAAATGGTGTAGGCAAAACTGGATCACCACTTGTAGAAGGATAAAATTAAAACACTACCTCTCACTCTGTACAAAAAATCAATCCCAACTGGACCAAAGACCTAAATGTGAAACCTGAAACTCTGAAAATGTTAGAAGAAAACATTGGCAGTAACCTACAAGACATAGGTGTAGGAAAAGACTTTCTTTTTTATTTTTTTATTTTTATTTATTTATTTTTAATAAAAGGTAATAAGTAATGAATACAAGCATCCTTCATGTAAAACCAATTTGTAAGTAGCTATGCCCAAACTTATACAGCTCGAGGCCTCCATTGTCCAGCTAGAGGAGCTTATATGTACTATCATTTTAATCAAATAAGAGTCCAGTCTATATTGCTGTAGTTTCACAATTCACTCCAATCACAGCCCTTATATTCTACCATGCCCCCTCTTCTGCAAATTGTTCCTAGACTTTAGAAAAGGGACACAAGTAGGCGAGAAGCAAAGCAGTCTACTTTCTCTGGAGATGTAATTTTGGACTCTGATCAGTTCAGGCTCTTTCCTTTCATGGGTTGGCAGTTTATCCAGGAATAACCTTTTATTCCTACTGATGAAGCACAAGCAATTAGATATACAGGCATTTAAACAGGACTAAATTATTATGGTAGTTTACATTGGTATAGACAAAGATGTTTGGATGGTTTGCTAATCCATGGACTATAGCTTTTCTGTAAAGGCTGACAAGGTCTTACTGTGGCTTATAACATCTCCTAACCACTAGAGTACTTAAGCTTGTGGCATCAGCCATGAATTATTCCTCCAAGGGGAGATTAGATTTGGGATATACAGACATTTGACTGTCACTGCTGCAGAGTATTTCCAGGCAGGTGAGGTGTAGCTGATGCTGATGGAGGAGTCTTGCTTGACACAAGGAGACCGATATTTGCTTTATTGATTTAATGGCCTTTGGTAACGCTCTCTGGCATTCCAGAGGCCAACTGTACACTTGCAAGTGTGGTCTCAATATATCTTTCCCATGCTTACACCAGGTCTTCGACAGCAGGGCCTTACCGCCTCTCTTCTTGTAGGTATCCCAGTTTGCTGGCAAAAAGCCTTTATCTTTTGGGGGGCTTGGATCCCCCTAGCCAACATCTCCTTGGCTGAATAATCCATAGGAAAAGACTTTCTAAATCAGACAGCAGCTGTGCAGAAAATAAGGTCAACAACTGACAGGTGGGACCTTATTAAACTCAAGAGCTTCTGTACAGCAAAAGAAACAAAGAAGTGAAGAGAAAACCAACAGAGCGGGAGGTTTAACATCCAGAATATATAAACTACTCAAAAAAAAAAAAAAAGGAGGAAGAAAATAAATGACCCACTCAAAATATGGAGTAAAGAGCTAAACAGAGACTTCAGAAGTGAAGAAATAAAGATGGCTAAGAAACATCTTAAAAACTGTTCAGCATCACTGATTATTAAGGAAATGCAATTAAAAACCACTTTAAGATTTCATCTCACTCTGATAAGACTGGTTAGGATCAAGAAAACAAANTTTTTTTTTTTTTTTTTTTCCTTCTTCATGGTCCTGGGGATGAAATCAGAGTCTTGGGTACTTGCTCTACCACTGAGCTGCACCCCTAGTCTCTGATTATGCCCACCTCTTAAACAGCACTACAAAATCTGGATTTGTGTATGTGTGAATGATTTCAAGTTCATCTGACTCTTAATATTCATTTAAAAACTGTACTCTCCATTTATCAGGTTCACTTAGACTCATGCTTCTTAAACTGAGGGTCACAGTTCCATACAGAGTCATTTAACTGAATATGGGGATTATGAAAAGTTTGGCAAGAGTTTCTGAATATGGCGTGCCCCCAAATTAAACCAAACTCAGCACATGAAGAATTCATGTGCTTACCTGGCTTACATCACAAGACTTCACTGCAGCCTCGGTTCCGAATATGCAAAGTGTACACTTGGTTCTGCAGACCAACAGTCCTGGCTGAAACAATCAGCTGAGCTGCCAGGTGAGTGCTTGCTATGAGGGCAGTGCTTCTGCCACGCCTGCAAAGTTTTTGCTCTTACAGAAACAGATATAGTATTTTCCTACCATCATTCTTTGGCATGTTAAGTATCAAATTAGTATACCTTTGGGTTGAATTATATTAGAATGTTTGATTTTAAAAACTGTTGTTTGAGCTGTAGACTTAGGTTTCATAAAAAATTATTAAATAAATTTTGGCTTGAGATGAGGACAGGATTTTCAACAATTTGTGAAGTTACCTTGAGCATACTTCTGCCATTTTGTAATATATATATATATATATATATATATATATATACAAATTGGAGGGAACAACAACAAAAGAATTGCGACAAAGTTCTGACGGAAACAGTAAACTTCTTCCCAAATCAATAAACCCCTGCATAGAAAAACTTTTAAAAAGACTGAAAAAAAGATGCAAGAAATGTTATGGTAGAATGCACAAATTCAGATGTTGGGGGGGCATGGAAAAGGAATGAATCTAAATTGGACTGAGAAATGCTGTATGAAATGCACAAAACTTCAATAAAAATATTTTTAAAAAGAAGTCTATAAAATCAGTTTCTCCCTACTGTCTTAAAACTGTTAGAATTTTTCATTTTACAAATGTCAGAAAAAATCCAACTAAATAAACAAATTCAACTTTAACTCATAGGGAGTTGGTAACGGGCAAGATACATGTTACTGACATCTTCTCTATAAAGTGTCCATTTCTAGTACTTAGGGTATGTGAATGGCTGTCCTTTATCCGCTGAAGGTTTTTATTTAATTTTTATTTCTTTATGTGTATGAATGTACTGTCTGCGTGCAGGTTTGTGCACCCGTGTAGTGCAATGCCGCGGAGGTCAGAAGAGGGTCTCGGATTCCCCTGGAATTGGAGTTCTCCTGGAATTGGAGTTTCAGAAGGTTCTCGGCCACCATGTGGGTGCTGGGGATCGAAACCGCGTCCTCTGTAAGAGCAGTCGGCACTCTTAACCGCTAGGCCATCTCCCCAGCCCCTCTGAAGGTTTTTATATAGAAGGAAACAGACCAGAGGCTTCCACAGTGCCAGCTGCTTTCTTAGTGTGTAGTTGGCTTCCTTTGTAAGCCTGAAAGTTGAGATAACAAAATGAGAAAAATATCCTTTCTCAATACTGAAACATGTAAAACCATATAGAACTTGTTTACATTTCTTCAAGAAAGGAATGATAACATCTTCAAGCACTTTAACTGTGAAAAAGATTAAAAGCAGATCATTCACAACAATACTTCAAAGATGTGTTAGTTTTTTCTTCATCCTCTCCAGTTTTAGGGATGTTCTTCAAGCCATAGTGATTATCTCTGATTACTCAGATACTTCTGGCATAGCCATATTCAATTTCCCTGAATAGGAAGACCCCATTTTACTGAATTTTCTTTTCATGGCAAATATTATGTAGATAGTACAATTTTCACAAATTGAATTCCTAATTTTGAGACACTAAAATATTGAAAGAAGACCAATTAACAATCATATAATGGCCTCTGGAGGTATAAGTAATAGGAAAGATCAAAATGAATCATTTTGAATGAGAGCTTGAGATTATTACACTTGGTGAGGACCACATGTTGGAGTCCAAAACTGGCTCAAATCTAGGGAGTCTTGAACCACTTAGCAAATTTGTAAATGGAAAGAAAAAAAAAAAGAAATCTTGACACACAAATGATAAGAAAGTCAAATAATATTATTTTTGATACGGGAACCATCTTGAAGAGACTATTAGCCAGTTTCTAAATTTCCTTAAACCAAAGTCAAATTTTGGTCTTTAAATTGATTTACTTATAATACTGTTACTGTATATTGGTAAAATGGTTTCACCAGCTATACAAAACAAGTTGTAAAATTTCACATATTTTCTTTTCTCAGAAAGTGTTTTTCTGTTTTGAGTATCATTTATTTATATTTGAGGGGATAATTAGTGGAGTTCTCCAGTAGTGCAATATGGGCCTAGATATTTCTTTTTGGATATATTTACATGATAATTATTTATTTAAACACATAGATAACACATTATACATATTCTTTTAGTAATTTTAAATTTGTGATTTCAAATTTACCACCTGATCCAGTCATACCACTCCTGGGTATACACCCACAAGATTTCAACCTATTGTAGACATACGTGCACAACCATGTTTATTGCAGCTCTCTTCACAATAGCAAAGAAAAGGAAGCAACCCAAGTATCCCTCAACTGCTGAGTGGATTAAGAAAATGTGGTACATCTACACAATGGAGTTCTATGCAGCAGTAAAGAAAGATGATATGATGAAATTTGCAGGTAAATGGATGGAACTAGAAACTAGAATGCTAAGTGAAGTAACATAGTCCCAGAAAGACAAACAATGTATGGTGTCCTTCATTTGTGGATCCAGCCTCCAAATCCTCATTTGTTAAGGCAGCAGTAATTTTTATTTATTTTTTAGTAAATACAATACCCAATGCTACAATAAAAGTACATTAAAACATACATCAACTCATTATGCAATTTACAAATGTAAAGTAATATTTATTGTTACCTGCATGCAACTCTACTATCAAAAGGTGCCACAAACCTTTAATCCCAGCACTCGGGAGGCAGAGGCATGAGGGTCTCTGTGAGTTCTGGGACAGCCTGGTCTATATACATATTTAGTTCTAGGCCATCTGGGACCAAAGGGAGCCCTGGCCTCAAAAAAAAAAAAAAAAAAAAAAAAAAAAAGGTGAATCCCAATAAACAATGGTTTGGAATTTTATCTAGAGTTTATTTTTAGACATTGTAATTTTTGATGTATTCATACATGCATATTTTTGTGAGTAATATAAAATTAAAGGGACAATAAAAACAACAACAAACAAAACCTGTTCCAAAAACTGACGAACTAAAACAGCTTCCAAACGATTCTGCACTGAAAAATAAAAAAAAAAAATTATACTAGACGGTAAGAGCAACTGACTGCTCTTGCAGAGGACACCGGTTCGATCCCACACCCACATGGCTGGTAAGAACAGTCTTACTCTACTCCAATCCCCAGGAGAACTATCCAGTTCTGCCAGGGAATCCGAGAGACCTCTTTCTGACGTCCGCAGCATTGCACAACACGGGTGCACAAACCTACTGCCGGACAGTACATTCAGACACGTTCAAAAATAAAAAAAGAATAAAAAAAAAACTGAAAAAAAAGTGCAAAACAGTTTTAAGGCAGATTCACAAGGTCTGGATGTGGGGGGTAAAGAAGGGGAATGGGTCAAATTTGATTAAGAAGTGTATATGAATGGGCAAGAATTTCAATAAAAAATTAAGAGCTAAGAAGTCACTACATTTATTCCAATCATTAAATAAATGAGTGGGTTTTCAGAATTATTCCATTTTATTTCTTTACAATTTACACCCAGCAGTGTATTTTTAGAATCCATTGACCCATGGGCGATTCTCTTCCTCTCTCTTTCTCTTCCTCTGTCTCTAATATATATATTATATAATAAATTCTATATTATATATAGCTAGGAGAGAGAGGAGATGCGACGTCGGCGCGCGCGCTTCAATAATGTACCCTATAGTATATCATTTTATTTTCAACATTATTGACATTTTATGAAAAAATATAAAGTATTTCCATTTTCAGATTTCTTAGCTAGTTCCCAAAGGGATCATTGGTATTCAGTTGGAAGTATAATCTTTGGAAGGTTTTTGGTACAAATCTATTGTTAACAAAGTATTAGCTTTACTGAGGTAAAAGTGATTTATCTTCTAAGGCTTTCCAAAGCCAGCATGTCAAGTTTCTCTTTTGCACCCTATCCTCTTCCAACCATTGTTTACATCTTTTTATAAGTCTGTATAAATGTTCATTAAAAGCCACCATCATAATGTTATCAAATAATGCTATATTTCATTAATTTCAAAAATATGTTAAAGCTGAGCTAGAATGCTCGTTCACGGATTAAAAGCACTGACTGCTTTTGCAAAGGACCTGAGTTTGTTTACTAGCACCCAGGAGTTAACATTTGTCCTTAACTCTAGTTCTGGGGAATCTGATGCCCTCTTGTGGTCTCTGTGGGCAGCGTGCACACATGGTGCACTTACATATATGTGTGCAAGACACACATAACATAAAATCAAACAAAATCTAGGAACAACCCTAACCAAAGACACCAAAGATTTCTACAACAAAAATTTTAAAGCCCTGAAGAAGGAAACTGAAGACGACATCAGAAGATGGAAAGATCTCACATGCTCATGGATTGGGAAAATTAATACAGTAAAAATGTCCATTCTACATAAACTAATATGCAGGTTCAATGTGATCCCAGTTAAAATCTCCAAGAGTTTCTTCACAGGCTTGGAAAAACGTCCTTAATTTCATATGAAAAAACTAAAGACCCTCAATAGCCAAAGCAACCCTGAGTGAAAAAAGTAATACAAGGGGAATCTCTAGACCAGACTTCAAACTATACTAAAATCAGTTTGGTACTGGCACAAAAACAGACCTGATGACCAATGGAACAAAACTGAAGATCCAAATGAGCACATATAATTTCAGCCATCTCATATATGACAAGGTGGCCGAGAAGGCACAATGGAGGAAAGAGAGCATCTTCAGCAAGTGGTGTTGGCAAAACTGGATCACCACTTGTAGAAGAATGAAATTAAACCCCTACCTCTCACCCTGTAAAATGTCAACTCCAGATGGATCAAAGACCTCAATGTGAAACTCAAAACTCTGATTGATTTCCAGAATATACAAACAACTCAATAAACAAAGAAGAAAGAAAACAAATGGCCCACTCAGAAGATGGAGCAAAGAGCTGAACAGAGACTTCACAAGTGAGGAATTAGAGATGGCTGAGAAACATCTTAAAAAGTGTTCTACAACGCTAATAATTAAGGAAAGACAAATTAAAACCACTTTAAGATATCATTTCACTCTGATCAGAGTGGCTAGGATCAACAAAACAAATGATATCAAGTGCTGGAGAGGTTGTGGGGAAAGGGGAACACTCACGCACTGCTGGAGGGAATGTAAACTCATACACCTACTATGGAAAGCAGAGTGAAGAACCCTTGGAAGACTCAAAATGAGCTTGCCACCTGACCCAGTCATACCACTCCTTGGTATATACCCACAAGACTCATCTTACTGCAGAGATACATGCATGGTCATGTTTATTGCACCTCTCTTCACAATAGCACAATAGCGAAGAGGTGGAACCAACCCAAGTGCCCCTCAACTGACAAGTGGATAGAGAAAATGTAGTACATCTACACAATGGAGTTCTATGCAGAGGTAAAGAAAGATGACATCATGAACTTTGCAGGTAAATGGATGGAGCTAGATCATGCTAAGTGAAGCAACATAGTCCCAGAAAAACAAACAACAAATGTCATCCCTCATCTGTGAATGCTAGCACCAGTAACCTAGTTGTATGGCAAACTGAGCAATGTTAATGTGATCTGAAAAAAACTGTGCTCTTATATTGTGAATCCTTTAAAAAAAAATAAGGGGCTGGAGAGATGGCCTAGCGGTTAAGAGCGCCAACCGCTCTTGCAGAGGACCCGGGTTCGATCCCCAGCACCCACATGGTGGCTGAGAACCGTCTGAAACTCCAATTCCAGGAAAACTCCAGTTCCAGGGGAATCCGACACCCTCTTCTGACCTCCGCGGCGTTACACGACACGGGTGCACAGACTTGCATGCAGACAGTACACTCATACACATATAGAAATAAATAAAATTAATTAAAAAATTAAAAAAAAATAAATGCTCTGTCAGATGTATATGCAGTAAAGGTTTCCTTCCACTCTGTGCGTTTTCTCTTCACTTCCTTGATTGTTTCTTTTGATGTACAGACGCTTTTGAGTTTAATGAGTTCCCATTTGTCTCTACGTGAATATGGACAGTTAGCATTTACCAACCTGTATCTGTCTACTCTCTTGTTTTAAAAAAAGAAAAAAAAGTTAAAAAATGGGTATAGAAGGTCAGCAAAGGATGGGTTTGAGATGTTTGGGTGGGTTAAGTGAACATTTTGACAACATGGCTTATCCTTGGCATGTTAATTGTGATGTATAATAGACATACTTGCAGGTTAAGATGACACTTTTTTTTAAATTTATTTCTATTGATGCTTTGTGTATTTCTTTTTTTTATTATTATTTATTTTTGTATGTGTATGAATGCATTGTCTGCATGCAGGTCTGTGCACCCGTGTCGTGCAATGCCGCGGAGGTCAGAAGAGGGTCTCGGATTCCCCTGGAACTGGAGTTCTCCTGGAATTGGAGTTACAGACGGTTCTTAGCCGCCATGTGGGTGCTGGGGATCGAACCCGGGTCCTCTGCAAGAGTGTCGGTGCTCTTAACCGCTAGGCTATCTCTCCAGCCCAATGCTTTGTGGTATTTCATACATCATTTTCCAATTCAGTTCAGGCATATATTCCCTTCCTTCCCCCCCCCCACCCCACCCCCATGCGCAGATCGTGCATTCTGCAGTAAGTTTTTCTCTGCATTTTCTCTGCATTTTGTTTTTGTTTTGTTTTCTTTTTTTTACAAAAGGTGATAATTTGTGAGTACAAGCATCCTTCATGTAAAAACCAATTGCAAGCAGGTTGTGGCCCAAACCCACACAGCTCATGGGTCCCACCATCCTGAAAGGGGGGCTTGTAGTTCAATCAAGTTGATCAAAATGAGTGTCCAGTCTATATTGTTGTAGTTTCCCCACCATTAACCCCAATCGAAGCCCTTACATTCTACCACACCCCCTCTTCGCCGCAGATTGTTCCCTAGGCTTAGAAAAGGGGCACAGGTGGATGAGAAGCAAAACACTCTACTTTCTCTGGAGCTGATGTCTTGGTCTCTAGTCAGTTCTGGCTGTTTTCTTTCATGGGCTGCCAGCTTGTCCAGGCTTAACCTTTCGATCCTACTAATGAAGCACATGCAATTAGATATTTAGGTATTTAAACAGTATAATATATAGCCTTTCGATCCTACTAATGAAGCACACACAATTAGATATATGGGTATTTAAACAGTACTAATTGTTATGGTAGGTTACTTTGGTATAGACACAGATGTTTGGATGACACTTTTAAGATAAACTTCTCTCCTAATGGTGAACTGAGCCCTGCCACTCAATGGGAGAATCAGCAGAACCTGTAGGATTTTATTTGGAATTGACATTCTCTACATTCTCTATTGTAAATTTGTTTATTTAATTTTTTTTCCACTGGAAAGGAAAGATGATGCTCAATTTTAAAGCTTAAAAGTGTACAAGTTGCTTTGTTACAATAAAACTAAATGTGTACAAAAAACTCAAAATGTAAAAATGAAAGGGACTGGAGTGGTGGATTAGTGGCTAAGATCACTTGCTGTAGCATCATGAAGAGTGGAGTGTGAGCCTAACATCCACAAAACAAGTACATCTAGAACAGGAGTACAGGGACTTGATGGGTTTCAATCTAATCAAGGAAACTTGAGCAGCAGGATTGGAGAATGAAGCTGCCCAAAGAAGAATTGGCAGAGAGAGGGAGAGAGAGAGAGAGAGAGAGAGAGAGAGAGAGAGAGAGAGAGAGAGAGAGAGAGAACTAAAACCCCTCCTTTGATCTCCAAGAACGCATACACCTGCACAACCTCTCTCTCTCTCTTTCTGTCTCTCTGTATCACTGTCTCTCTGTCACACACACACACACACACACACACACACACACACACACCAGAAAAAATAAGTAAATGTCTAAAACACAAAATGAAGAACTATAAGAGAACATAGTGATGGAATTGCACAGGTATTAACAAACTAGCCTCAGTATTGTTCATGCATTACAACGAAAGTTGCTTAGACAACTCTCCAATACATGTTTACAGCTGGATAGCATCTCAGGTGCAGAGACTCAGACACATAGCTTCCATCTCATATTCTCCATTCATAATGTCCTCCTAGAGCCTCGGTTCTGCTGAGAACTCACCTTCTGCTGCCTATTCAGAAAACTACTTCTCTTCACCTTTTCTAGAAAAGTGGATTTTAGTCATAATATCTACTTCTTGACTGTATCTCATCTTTCTTTCTTCTCAGGTACCCCAATCTTAACATTCCTATGACCATGATTTGCTAATTTAGTGGACAATTTGAAGTTCCTATCTTAGCTATAGAAACTATGTTATCACTCTCCTTCCTTTTCACAGGGAAAGAGTCTTTCAACAAGATTATATATTCATTTTTGATTACATAGACTGCCAAGGACATGTATGAGTGGGAGGTGTGGAAGAGGATACACACTTAATGATTCTCTTGAGAGACAGTAAGGAATTGGAAAAGACAGGAAGAAATGGCATTCTTTAGGACCAAAGAGATGTTATTCTTTCTTGGACTTAGAAAACCTAAGATATTTCTGACCTTAGAAGGGCAACTTATTTACCACATCTTTCTATAATCTCAGGAGGGCTAAAGTATGAATTTAATTATATCCTTGTCAAAAGGTAATTCCATCTCAAAAATTAATTTTCAGTGCTTTGGAGTTATTGCACATTAAAAAATATTGTCACACAAAAAACCATGGGTGGTCTGTCACAAACATTATGAAACTATTGACCTTACATAGCTTCATCTGCACAAATATTGATTTTTTTCTCCCTTTATTTTGACATTTCATATGATTTCATCTAAGATTCATCATGTGGAAATGTCAGCTTTAAGGGTGTGCTTTTATTGTTTGGGCAGAGCAATCTCAGAAATGGTTTACTACTTATCTATTAGAGGCAGCAGGGTGGATTCATCAATGTTGAAATGACTTCAGCATCCAGTTATCATACTTATTTTTCCAGAAGTTTCCAGATTGCTCTATTTTCCCTCAAATAATTAAATTCAGTTGTCATTCTGGGTTTCATATACCAATAATTCTTTAACTTACTTTTAAAATACTAAGGCCATAAATACTTGTAATTGAAGAAATCCTGGGGTATGCATGATACAATTACTTCTGTTAGCTGGGAGAGTGCTAGGTGTGCTCATATATTTCCAAATACAAGTTACTCATAGCAGAGACAGAAAGTAGTGATTTCATGCCATTTTCACTTATAATGCATTGTGTTGTCTAAATTTTCAAATTGGAGTCTTAAAATTAGCCTTTCTCCTTCCCTCTAGCCGCTATAGTGGGAAATAAATGGAGTTATTAAAGATCTCAAATTTGGACCTCAGCGATTAAGAGCATTGGCTACTCTTAACAAGGACCTGAGTTTAGTTCCCAGTAAACACTTGCTGACTAACAACCAACTATAAGTAGAATTCCAAGATACTCAAAAGTCCTCTTTTGACTTCAATGGGCATCAAAAGAAATGGTGCACTTATATACATGCAGGCACTAATGTGTATACAATTTTTAAAAATTATAAATAATATCCGTGTCAAAATTATCATCTGAAAATGTGTGTTTCACTTAGTTTACTTTTCTAAAACATAATACAGTAACATTATAACATAAATTAAATACTGAATAATTTCTGTGAAAATTGACTTACAGTCTACAGATGTAGTTAGTGGTAGAGAGCTTGCCTAGAACACACAGTGCCATACATTTGATTCCTAACATTGAAAAAGGAAAGGAAGTGAAAGAAAGAAAGGAGGGAGGGAGGGAGAAAGGAAGGAAGGAAGGATCTACTTGTATCTACTAAGTAACCTGAATTTTTAAATAATTTCTTTTATTGAATTTTTTTGTGTTTTTCATACATAACTTTTCCATCAGTCCTGATTGCCTTTATACCTGCTTCTCACTTGGCACCCTCTCACATGCCCCCCACCCCCCAGAGTTCATACATTCTGTCATTTTCATTAGGGCCTATTGTGTCACATTAATCTCCCTGGCAATTCCTCACTGCCAGTTCATCCTTTGAGCTCTAGTCAGCCTATTCAGAGTCCCTCTCTTTAAAAAGACCAGTAATTATTTCTACAAGTTTTCTGGTGGAGCTTTAGCATTCCTTAGGTAAAGTATCATATCATCTGCAAAAATTAAGAGTTTTAGTGAAGTGGCAGGCTACAAAATTAACCTAGAAAAATCAGTAGCCTTTCTTTACACCAACAATAAACAAGTGGAGAAGGAATATAAAAAGACCTTCCCACTCACAATAGCCTCAAAAATAATAAGATACCTGGGAACAAACATAACCAAAGATACCAAAGACCTCTGCAACAAAAATTTGAAACCCCCGAAGAAGGAGATTAAAAATGACATCAAAAGATGGAAAGACATCCCATGCACATTGATTGGGAAAATTAATATAGTAAAAATGTCCATTTTACCCAATTTGATACACAGATTCAATGTAATCCCAATCAAAATCCCTATGAGCCTCTTCACAGACTTGGAAAAAAAATCCTTAAGTTCATATGGAAAAACAAAAGACCCCGAATAGCTAAAGCAACCCTGAGTGAAAAATGCAATACAGGAGGGATTTCTCTACCAGACTTCAAGCTATATTATAGGGCCATATTCAGAATGACAGCACAAAAACAGACCTGTTGACCAATGAAACAAAATTGAAGATCCAAACTTGAGCTCATACAATTTCAGCCACCTCATATTTGACAAAGGAGCTCAATGGAAGAAGGATAGCATCTTCAGCAAATGGTGCTGGCAAAATTGGATCACCATTTGTGGAACAAAATTAAACCCCTACCTCTCACCCTGTACAAAATAAACTCCAAGTGGATCAAAGATCTCAACTTGAAGCCTGAACCCCTGAAGGTGATAAAAGAAAACGTTGGCAACAACCTACAAGACATAGGTATAGGAAAAGACTTTCTAAATCGGACAGCACCTGCACAGGAATTAAGGTCAATAGTTGACAAATGGGACGTCATCAAACTCAAAAGCTTCTCAACAGCTAAATAAACAATCAAGGAAGTGAAGAGAAAACCCACAGAGTGGGAAGAATTCTTTACCAGTGATACAGCTGCCAGAGTATTAATGTCAAGAATATATAAACTACTCAAAAAAAAAAAAAAAAAAAAAAAAAAAAAAAAAAAAAAAAAAAAAAAAAAAAAAAAAAAAAAAAACGAAGAAAAAACTAAACAAATGACCCACTCAAAAGAGGGAGTAAAGAGCTGAACAGAGACTTCACCCAGTGAGGAATTAAAGATGGCTGAGGAACATCTTAAAAAGTGTTCAACATCATTAATAATTAAGGAATTGCAAATTAAAATCACTCTCAGATATCATCTCACTCCAATACGACTAGCTAAGATCAAGAGAACAAAAGATGGCAAATGCTGGAGAGGTGGTAGGGAAAAGGGAACACTCATCCACTGCTGGTGGGAATGTAAACTTGTACAACCACTATGGAAAGCAGTGTGGAGAACCCTTAAAAAAGACTCAAAATGACCCTACCACCTGACCCAGTCATACCACTCTTGGGTATATACCCACAAGACTCATTCTCCTGCAAAGATACGTGCACATCCATGTTTATTTCAGCTCTCTTCACAATAGTGAAGAGCTGGAACCAACCCAAATGCCCCTCAACAGATGAGTGAATGACAAAAATGTGGTACATCTAAACAATGGAGTACTATTCAGCGGTAAAGAAAGATGGCATTATGAACTTTTCAGGTAAATGGATGGAACACAAAGCCGCCATTATGCTAAGTGAAATAATACAGTCCCAGAAAAACAAATGATGAATGGTTTCCCTTATTTGCGGATTGTTCTAGTTTGTCTTCCATTGCTGTGACAAAACACTCTAACACCAACTTGGGGAGGAAAGGGTTTATTCAGCTTACATCTCCTGGATCACAGTTCATCACTTAGGGAGCCCAAGGCATAAACTCAGGCAGGAACCTGGAGGCAGGAGCTGAAGCACAGGCCATGGAGGAGTGCTGTTCACTGGCTTGCTCCACTGGCTCATGCCCAGCCTGCCTTTTTATACAGTATACAACAACCTGCCCAGGATGGCACCACTCATTGTGGGCTGGGCCCTCCCACACTGCTTGGCAATCAAGACAATACTCCACAGATGTGGCCACAGGCCATCCAGTGGAGCCAATTCCCCAATTGAGGCTCCCTCAACCCAGGTGTGTCAAGTTGACACTAAAGCTATCCAGCACACAGATGCTAACACCAAATTCCCCAAATGAAAGGCAAGCTGAACAACATTATTGTTATATTTCTGTTTATCTGAAAGCAAATATGTTGTTATAATGTAAATCTCTCGACTGGCTCTAGAATCCACCCATTTATTTTCAGTCACCATTACTGTATATGGGTGGAGAGTATGTATCTATATTTTGAGTAATATAAAATTAATGGAGGAAAATGTGAATTCCTAAGCATAAAAAAGACTCAGGGGCTGTAGAGGTAGCCTAGCGGTTAAGAGCACCGACGCTCTTGCAGAGGACCCGGGTTCGATCCCCAGCACCCACATGGCGGCTAAGAACCGTCTGTAACTCCAATTCCAGGAGAACTCCAGTTCCAGGGGAATCCAAGACCCTCTTCTGACCTCCGCGGCATTGCACGACACGGGTGCACAGACCCTGCATGCAGACAGTACATTTCATACACTACAATAAAAAAAAAAAAGAAAAAAAAAAAAGGACTCAGAGAAAGATGCCAGGAAATACTGGCATAATGCATGATCTGGGAAGGGAAAAGGGAATATGCACTAAAATGAACTGAAAAATGATGTTTGAAATACACAAAACATCAATAAAATGCCACCAACAGCACTACACACCCACACACACAGTATGCACACACACAAACAATACAGCACGCACAATGAAATCATCTTACTAGAGAACTGGCTGTAAACTGATTTTAATCTATAAAAATTAGGAGTTGAAGCCAGACATGGGTGCGGCATACCTTAATCTCGCACTCAGGAGGGGCAGGGCAGAATCTCTGTGAGTTCAAGGCCCAGCTGCGTCTACAGAGCAAGTTCCAGGCCACTGGGGCTACAGGAGACACAACTGTCTCCAAAAAAAAAAAAAAAAGTCAGGAAGCAGTAATCACTTACTTGTCTTACTATATAATAGATCAGTGCTAACCTAGAAAATACTACATAAATTTAAAAAATGTGAAACTCTAATACAAAATCAAGTGGTCGAATGCATCTTCTAGAACTCTTTTAGTTTGCAGATTTCAACCAATAGGACTAAACGAGCAGCATACAGCCTTTTTTTTATGTTCAATAACTGTATTTTGTCCATAATTTATTTTTTACTTTTTTTAACCACAATTAGACCCTGTTCCCCCGAGCCATTCCGCACACCCCGCGGCAGCACGACTCTATGCATTCTGTCCACGTGTTTTTCATCTTTTCTCAGTTCTTTCTCAATTTCATCCATCGAGGAAGTTGACTGTTTTGGAGCAAAGTCACCTGTTTCAGTCAGTTCTCTTTGATGCAGTCCATTTTTCTGTTGTTTGTTGTTGTTGTTGTTGTTGTTCGTTGTTGTTGTTTCCAATATTGCATAACTCCCAACTCATATTGAGCAAGAAGCTCAGGGGGCCTTACACACGAAATACTTACAACTAGGTAATTGGCATTACATCCACGGGAGGATCAATTCATATCGTTTGTTTTTCTGGGAACTCCGTGGTTACTTCACTCAGCATGACTTCCTCTACTCACAACGCATTTTTTTGCAAAGCTCATGATGTCACATCTTTCTTTAACTGCTGCATAGAACTGCATTGTGTAGATGTTACCACATTTTCTCTAGAACCACGCCACATCGATTCAACTTGAGGCGCGCATTTTGGGTTGGTTCCAGCTCCATTGCCTATTGTAGAAGAGCAGCTGAAATAGATAAAAATGGCCATGCGTTTATCTCTGTGGTGGGGTGAGAGGATAAGCCCTTCTAAGCATGAGGCCGCTACAGGATAGCACAGGCTATCTGTGCATAAACTTGGCTTTATTTCCAGATTCCTACCATGAAGAATTAACTTTCTAATTCCATTTGCTAATGAATAATTGACACTCTTACACTACTAATTTTTAAAAGATGGTTTATGTTTTCTTCTCTTATTTTAGTTTATTATTTATGTGTTGAGTGTACTTCTGCATGTAGGTAGGTGACCCTAATAGGTCGTGCAATGCCCAGAGGTCAGATGAGGGCAGGGAGCTTCCCCTGAACTGGAGTTAGCTGCCATGTGGGTGTGGGAATAAACCCGGGGCGTCTCTGGCAAGATGAGTCTTAATCTTAACACTGAGCCAGCTCTCACACCCCCTACCTCTACGTATAAATCAAGTTAAACTAGTACTCCTTATGATAGATCATTAAAGCATCTCTCTAACTAATCAGTTTCTTCAGGGATATACGTCCGTGATAGGTATACCATAATTCCAATTGTTCAAAGTGGTCAGGCACCAAATAAATGACTCAGGGCATATATAGTATGTAAACATATATATAATACCTATAATGTATATATATATTGTTAATTATATATGTATATAGATTGTAATATATATATGTATTTTAACTTATAATCATTGACTCTATTATATATACATATATATATAATATATATAATGTATATATACATATATAATATAATATATTATATATATATAAAATATGTATTTCTAATATATTTATTACTCATATTAAAATTAAGAAAGAGGTTGAGAAACTGAATGTGGGGCTCATGGAAGGAATTGGACAGAAAAGTTGAAATGGAAGAAGTGGAAATAATGTAAATACAATACTCATATAAAATTATTAAACAATTAAAATAAAATCATGTAGAAACTCTTATACAAAAATAGATAATTCATTTAAATACAAAGTATCATCTGGCTTTGTCAATTCTAAGTCTCTGAATCAGATTAAATTAGCATTAATATATAAAGTAAAAATAAAATAAGGCAGCAAATTTCTCATATGCATCCATTGTTAACATTACCCCTTTATGCAAACAAAACATAGAAGCTACAGTATTCTGCCATCTATACAGATTTTAGTAGAAATTACTATAATAAAATTGATAGTATACACAAGATATTGTTCTTCAGTTACCCATAATTCTCAGGTCAGATCCAGCTCCATTTCGACGATCTGTTCTCTGAAATATGTCCTGTCTTCAGCAATAGGATCTTACCTTTAGTTTCTGGGAGGCAATCAAGAATTGTGACAATAGCCTGTGTAATTCTGGGAGTCTCTTTACTATTTCAGTCCCTCAACCATTTGATACTAAAAGAGTAATAATAGAGCTCAATGCAAATAAAGCATAATATAAGATTGAAACTTTTTCTATTGATTGACAAATATTACTATAAAACTCTGGAAAGACTTGGAAAAAGATGCAAGACATGTATGGCAGAGTGCACGGACTTGGGTGGGATGCAAGGGCATGGAAAGGGAAGCCACTCTAGATTAAATCGAGATACAATGTATAACCTATGGAAAAAGTTTAGTAATAATAAATAATAATAAAATGGAAAAAAATAAATAAAAAGTAAAAAAAAGAATATGCTATAAAATACACTGAGAGATTTACTACATGTAATTCTGGAACTATAAATGTTTGCAATTTTTTAAAACCCACCCTTTATGATAAAGTGCACTTTCATCTTTAATTTCTTTCAATTGAATAGAAAACCTAAGTTTATAAAGAATGTTTAATGTTTTAATCATAGCATTTGACTCAGTGAAGAGCAATCTCTCTTATGAGAACTGGCCTACCTAATGACATTGCACAGAGTATTATTTAATTAATCAAATTTTTCCTTCAATCCTATTTTCTTTTATGTATTCAAAGCATATGCTCCTATGCTAACACTTGTATTAATGTTAATTGAAGTTATTCAGGTGGTTGATAAAGAAAATTAGACCCTCAGGGTATCATCTTCCTTTGTAGATTGAAGAAAGAGCTGTGCTTATAAATTCGAACAAAATACTCTCCACCACATGTCATGATAGATTTTTAAAGCATTTGATCATGCTACTGAATGTCTCTGTGAAAAATCAATGTCTTACAGACAATTCAAATAAAGAAGGGAATTTTAGAAAGAAATTTTGCATTACTTCTGAAATGTAAGTTTGAAATCATAAATCAGTAAAATGTTTTAGCAAGTTTGTTAATTTTGTTAAGAATAGCTGTGGTTGTTGTTGTTGTTGCTGTTGTTGTTGTTGTTGTTGTTGTTGTTGTTTTGGTGTTTGTAGTCCCAGCTGGCCTGGAACTCGATCTCCAGAACCAGCTGGGCTTGAACTCCCAGAGATCTACCTGACTCTGTCTCCCGAGTACTGGAATTAAAGGTGTGTGCGTGCCACCACACCCAGGGAGAATAGTTGGTTTTTTTTTTTTTTTTTTTTTTTTTTTTTTAACAAAGAAAAAATCTAGATTAGAGAAAAGATTTATAGAGCTAAGGGGAACACAAGGTAAATGTGTAGGTGAGAAATCCTACTAACACACTTGAATTAAGTTCAAAGTAAACATGCTTACTTAAGTATGAAAGATGAAGGAATACAAGGCAAAGAAAAACTCATCGGGTTTTTTTGTATGTCAGATGGACATGTTTATATACATTAGTATACAGATTTGATTCTCTCATGAGATGTTAAAAGAAAACATATGTGAATGGATCTTGTGAAATATTTAGAACTGTTTGTGCTGTGTGGAAGTCAAAGATATAGAAATCTATCCTCCAAGGCATGTGTTTAAATCTCTATTCAAACTTCCTTATAAAAAAAGATATTTTAACAGGTCTTACAGAATTGCAAACCAAATGGTTTCCATAGACTCTAAGCAGAATAAAACTCGAAAGAATATAAAATTGTTCCCACAATAGTACCACAGGGAGGGCAAAACATAATTTGAAGGCACAAGAGAAATTACCCACAGTAATATTTTAGTGGATACATAAAAAGTTGAAATAGAACTGAGAAATGGTGTAGGCACTGAAAATCGCTTCTTAAAATAAGAAGATTCAATAACATATCGACTGAAATGTAAATCTGAAATTGTTTCTCATTTACTTAATCTATGAACTGAAGTAGTTTTTCTCCTTATGTTACAAAAGAAAACTCGGGTTTCGTGGTGGTGGTTGAATGACCCTCCCTTAAAAAGCAGAAAGCTTTGCATTTCCAAGGACATTCTAATCCAATCCCAATGCATACTCACAAATTTACTATTCAGTCTGCTTCCCCATGTACTCCTGTAGATTTTAAATCTTCATTTCTGCTGATTTCTATACAAATATCTCACAGAATCAAGTAAAATGTCATTTCTCCTTCTAAAACCTTTCTGTACCTCCCAGAAGAAAGAGACTCCATTTTTTTCTGAATATTAATAATCAGTTTTCACATTGTCAAGACACGTTTCGTTCTTTTTTCTTAGAGAAAGGCAATGTTTGACACAAGCTTCGAATATGTAGTCCAGGCTGGCCTCAACCTCACAATCTTCCTATCTGCCCATGTGTTAGGATCGTAGATATATGTCACCATACTGGGCTCTTTTCTCCTATACTTTTCTTTACTGCCATTTGAAGATTTTAAAGTAATTATGTGTTGAATTTACACTGTTATGTAAATGTCTTTTGCTCATATACATTAAAGAGAAGAGTTTATATCCAACATTTTAACATTTTAATTTCAGCCATGCTGTTCTACAAAGCATCACACTTGTGGTTAAACCATGGTACTCTGGAAATCTAGCTGTTGGGTTCAACTCTAGCTTTCCCCAATCACTTATGTGTGAGCCCAGGCTACTCATTTACTTTGCATCTGTTCTTCACTTATAAAAGGGAATAATAACAATGAGAATATGTGAGGAATAATTAGGTTAACAATAATATTGTTGTGCTTGCTAATCAAGAAAAGTTACCATAGACTGAGTGACTTAAACAACAGAAGGTTACTTTTCATAGTCCTGGAAGACAGAAGTCTAAGACTGAGACACAGGCCTTTTTTGTTTCCTCTGATGCCTAGACTTGACTTTGAGATGAGCACCTTATAACTGTATCCTTACAGGAATTCTATGCATCTCTTTTTGTAGAAATATTCCTTTTTTAAAAGAGCACCAATCAGACTCTATTGGCCACAATTTACACACACACACATACACACACATACACGTACACACACACACACACACATATATATATTTATATGTATTATGAGAGTACATTAAATTGGGTGAAGGGCAGTGAGGGGTATAACTTTGGACAGAGGAGAGGATCTAAATACCATCAAATTATATTGCATCAAAATCTCTAAAATAAAATTTAAAAATAAGATTATTAATTTTTTTAATTTTATCTATTTTTGTATGTCTATGAATGTACTGTCTGCATGTAGGTGTGTGCACCCATGTCGTGCAATGCTGCGGCGGTCAGAAGAGGGTCTCAGATTCCCCTAGAACTGGAGTTCTCCTGGAATTGGAGTTACAGATGGTTCTCAGCCGCCATGTGGGTGCTGGGGATCGAACCCGGGTCCTCTGCAAGAACAGTCGGTGCTCTTAACCACTAGGCTATCTCCCCAGCCCTTTTTTTTTTTAAAGATTATTAAATTTTTAAAACTAGCACCAATCACATTGGCTATCATAAGAGTCTCATGAGCAGGCAAGTTTAAAAAAAATAAAAAAAGAATTAAGGGCTTGGGATGCAGCTCAGAGGTGAAGCATGGTCTAGCCTAGGTAATTTCCTGGATTCAGACTCCAGCAGTCTCCACCCACCCCCAAGCCAGCAAAAGCCTCTAGTAACTGATAGGTGCCACTCATTGCATTCAGTATATTGATGAAGTTCTATCTCTCACTTCAAAGGTTTTCCCTTTGGCTTCTGATAAATTTTGGTGTCCTTATTTTATTCTAACATTAATGTTTCCCTTTTTCTTACAATCTAAAGATAATTTCATATTTGAACTCTTTTTTTTTTAAAGCACTACAGTACTTTATTTTTTTTTATTTATTTTATTTTTATGTGTATGAATGTATTGTCTGCATGCAGGTCTGCGCACCCGTGTCGTGCGATGCCGCGGAGGTCAGAAGACGGTCTCGAATTCCCCTGGAACTGGAGTTCTCCTGGAACCGGAGTCACAGACGGTTCTCAGCCGCCATGTGGGTGCTGGGGATCGAACCCGGGTCCTCTGCAAGAGCGGTCGTCGCTCTTAACCGCTAGGCCATCCCTCCAGCCCCCCATATTTGAACTCTTTTGCACAGTTTCTATTGTGGTTTGAATATGAAATGTCTCCACAGGCTTATAGGTTGAACATTCAGTCCTAAAATGCTGTTGTCATGCTGTGAGGTGGTGAAGGCTTTAGGAAGCAGGCCTGACTCACTGGAAGCCCATGTTTGGGAGCACCAAGTTCTTCGGACCCCTTCTGTGTTACTCTCTCACGTTCTCTGCTTCCTGGATGACATGAAACAACAGCCTCAGGGCTAAAATGATGGAATCTGTCAGCTTTGAGCTGAAACCTTCTAAGTTGCTTTTCTTAAGTATTTATCACAGTGATGAAAAAGCTGACTGATACACTTTTTCTTTGGATATTGACCTTTAAAACAATTTTCTTGCTGATAATCATCTAGAAATATTTCATAAAGTATAACAATTTTCAGTTTCCAGACTCTCCCATTTTCTCAATTATGCTTATTAAAGCATTTGTTCCAGCTTGTTTTACTTGCAGAACACATTTATTGCAGACTATTTCATGAGATAGGACTGACATAAAGAGAAGATATTTAAGCAGGTAAATGGAAGTATGTACCAATTATCACATATATTATGTGTACATAGTACTGTGTGAAAAGTGTCAGCACATTAATTACTTTAACCAATACTCAGTATATTCAGAAAATAGATCATATTGAGGAAATTCAAGATGGCATAAAGATATCAAATCAAAGTATGATAAAACCTAGCAATATTCATACATAGTCCTATAGTCTTAATGCTGGGTTAAAACTCTAATGACTGAGATTTATTTACTGTTCAGGTAGAGAAAAGTAACATGCTGACAACTTTGCTAGGACGGTGTACAATATTAGGACAATCTAGCTTTGAGGCTGCAAATACACCACCTTCTTTCCTTCTTTCCAGGACATTTCTTAAGTAACATCGATCTTACAACTGTGCTCTGAATGAATGGTTCTAGCTTTGAAGTGATCAATAAAGTGGAGAAAAAGACTAAATCAGTAAAATAACCTGGCCAGGATGTGAAAATTACCCTATCTGCAGGGGCTTAGCTGCCAACAGCCTGTTCTTAGGGAAAAAAAAAAACTGAATTAAGGATACTCCCTTAGAAACCACTTAGAACATACGGAGCTTTACCTTTTATAACTTGAGGCAGAAATCTGTACACTTTACAAAACTTTCAGTTCTTTAGTCTTCAGTCAAGCAAACACTCATGGTAGAAATTAGAAGCACATATCCTGAAACAGTAAAATCCTTTCCCACAGCAAAAGACAAAATAATTTTAGCAAACTGTGAAGCCAGTAGACTAATGGAAGAAAATACAGAAATCTGATGAGATTTCTGAGAAATATAACTCGCTTCATTGCAGATCTTCTGAAATTAAATGTGAGATGTCTTAATTTGCATTAAAACTACCTAACCAATCCATGGATGCTCCTTAGTGTAAGGATGTGCAGGAAGCTTTATGGATTCAAAGAAAGGCTTATATCAGTAATTCTCCAATTACAGATTAGCTTCTTAGTAAAAATGTAGAGTTCAGCCTTGCAAACTATGAAATCTCTTGCAAATGAAGTAATCAGCTTTTGTTTTAAGAGGAAGGATGTGCCTGGAAACTTATTTTCACTCGAGTTCAACTATATTTTGAATGAACCAATAATGCTCAGTTAAATATAACAAGAAATAAACTACACTATTAAGTATAAAAATCCCTTAATGCAATCAACCCCCTCCATCATATATACATAGCAACTGTCCTTGTATATTGAGTTTTTAAGTACAATCTTTTTTACACAGTTTTTTAAATATAATTTCTTTTTTTAATTTTTATTTTTTTATTTATTTTCGTATGTGTGTGAATGTATTGTCTGCATGTAGGTTTGTGCACCCTTGTCGTGCAATGCCGCAGAGGTCAGAAGAGGGCGTCGGATTCCCCTGGAACTGGAGTTAAAGACAGTTTTCAGCCTCCATGTGGGTGCTGGGGATCAAAACTGGGTCCTCTGCAAGAACAGATGGCTCTCTTAACCACTAGGCCATCTCGCCAGCCCTTAAGTGAAATCTTTTATAGCTTCCTAGGAAAAATAGTTTATACTTCCTTGAAATTCATTCTCAGGTTTATATAGGTACGGATTATGTTTTCAATGGAAGTTACTTTCTTTTTGTGTGTGTGTGTGTGTGTGCGTGTGTGTGTTTGAGGCAGGGTCTCCCTTTAGTCCCAGCTGGCCTGGAGCTCACTCTGTAGACCAGGCGGGCCTTGAACTCACAGAGATCCACTTGCCTCTGCCTCCCGAGTGCTGGGATTAAAGGTGTATGCCACCATGCCCAGCCCTGAAGTTACTTTCATATTAAGAATATGAATGAAAAATAAAATGTGTATTAATGAGTATTTTCCTCTGAACTGTTAATAGATGAAGTGAACAAGAAGATGGCCAACTCAATTTCTAATTTCATTTGAAACCCATTGCATAGTGATCTCATACATACTAACATAAATGGTATATCTTTCTGAAGACATAATTCTATTTTCTAAAATAAAAATATTGTTTAGAGTAGCCTGGTTTTTATTTTAATTACTATTTTCTTGAAATTATTGTGTATTTTTAGGCAAGAGTAAGAATACAAGGATTCTTTAGAAGTTGTCCTGTTCTTGCCTTAATGTAAACATTTTGCAAGCAGGATATTATAGATCAAAACTCTAGTATATTAACACTGATATACTCCATAAAGTTTATTGTTTTCTCCATTTTGATTTATCCTCACTTATGAGAATATCTGTTTTTCATATATATATATATAAATTTTCTATGCATTTCATACAATATACCTTAGTCATACTTGTATCCCTTGTCTGATCAGGCCCCCAGAGAATAAGTCCCTGTGAGATGCTCAGACACGTGACACATTTACAAGCTAAGTTTCTACAACTAAGGCTCGCAGAACAGTGGGTAGATAGAATATTAGTTCAACTCTCAACTCTTCATCCAACAGAGGGCACTTAGTATGGAGAGCAACAACTAGCCAAAATGTAGAGTAAAAGAGGCTGCAGAATGTGTGTCCATGGATAGAACTCCTTTATTAAATCCCAGCTGTGACGCCCACCACCCTCACCAGCAAGGAGGATGCGCCACACCAGGATTCTTCTACAGACGTTTATTGCAGGGTTACTTGCTTGAAGCGAAAGACCCAAAACCCGAACTCTGTGCTGCTTAAATAGACCTAGGAGGAATGTGGCACCTACTGATTGGTGCTCAACTGAAACCCTCATTTACATGCTCCGGGCTTGAGCGATGACCCCGCATAGTGCCAGGCACGCATGCGCATTTAGGTTGTTTACCATTAACAGGCTATGTGGCCCTTCGGGCTGGGCGCCATCTTGTAATGGTGGATGTGGTGGCTTCCCACACCCAGCCATGAGTATGCATGGTTATCACCTGCATTGGCTTGTAAGTCCAGATATGGAACTAATATTACCAACACTCATTATCATAGTCTTCTATCTCCTTTCTGATGACTTCAAGAACTGACAAATATTGATCTCTTCCATTTCTGAAACACTCATTATAACACTACTCCTGAAGTGGGGTAATATGATATGACACCTTTGGGAATCGCCTTTTGGACAGTGCATCATCCCTACAATTTTGTCTAGTACTTCATTGGCTTTTATAGTGAACTAGCATTCTATGTAATATAAGAATCAATTTGGCTATAAAAATCATTCAAATGCTGAATAATCTGTTGGCTGATTCCACTTTTTAGTGATCTCGTATAACTGCTATGGACATTTATTCACAGGTTATTTTGAACAGTTGTTTTCATTCCTCTGGAATTAATGCTCAGAAGGGATTCTGGGCCCTATTATAATTACATGTTTGGGTATATAGGAAAAGCTAAAATAGATCCAGAATGACTATGCCATTTATCACTCTCACAAGTGAAATACATTTGATACAGTTTCTCTGAATCCTTTCCAGCATTTGGTACCATCATCTTTTTTTTTTTTTTCATTTTAGACATTACATTATGTTTTAGCTCTATCTCTTTGTGATTTTAATTTGCATTCTCCTGATGGTTAATGGTATTGAATGTAATTTCAGGTACCTATTTGCCATCTGTATACCCCTTGGGTGAAATGTCTTTTCATGAACCATTAACATTTTCAAACATATTATTGGGTTTTTACCAGGGGGTTTTGAGAAACGTTTGTGTGTTCAAATGTGATTCTGTGAATGTTTTTATGACTACAAATATTTTTCTATGTATACCTTGTGGTTTTATCATCACCACATGGGTTTTTATAGAACACAACACTTTAATTTTGTTAAGCAGCAATTCATCAATTTTACTCTTCTGTGTGGTTTGGTGTCAATTACAATAAATGATTACCAAGCCTGAGATCCTAAACCTTCAGTTTCTAATTCAAAATCTCTTTTCCCTAAAATTGTATAGTTCTGGTGTCCTCATTTAAGAAAATACACATAGACATTGGTCTATAGCTGATTTTGAGTTGGTACTGAATTTATGCCAGGCTCACATCTCTGCCTTTGATGTCCACTTTTCTAGCACCATTTTTGAGAAAGCTTTTGCTATATATTCTTCTGCATTAAGTTGTTCTTGATCTTTTGTCAAACCATATTTGGCAACTGTGCATGATGGCATATGCTTGTAATGCTAGTAGTCAGCAGGCTGAGGTGCTAAGGTGATAGAGAGCTTGAGTCCAGCCTGAGGTAAACAGCACATTGGAAGCCAATCTGGGCAGCATAGTGACATCCTCTGAAAGATGCATTTGCATGGGTTTCTTTATTAATTCTGTTGGGTTTCAGTGAATATGTGGAAGAAACCACCCTGCCATCAATACCAGCCTGTCTTGGTTGTTTTAGTTATACATTTAACCTTGATCATTTATTCCTTTCAGTTTATTCCTAGAATATATTTCAAATATTTCTAAGTCCTGTGATTTTTCGTATAGATTTAGATGCTTGTTTATTACTGAAAAGTAATTTTTAACAGACTTAACATCGCTTCTATAGTTCAACTTCAGTATATTTGAAATCACTATCATGTTGAGCCTTCCTACCCATGAATAACATATAATGCTCATTTATTTAAGGCCCTTGATTTCTTTCATCAGCAGGTTGTCATTTCTTCATACAGATTCCATGAATGAAAATGTATTTATACATATTAAGTGTATATGCTACTATATTTTAATGAGGACAATTGTAAGTGATATTGAGTTTTTAACATCTGTATGTATAAAGGCAATTAGTTATTGTGTATGGAGTTTATATCCCAAAATTTCATTGTGATTCTTATTAATATTCATTTGATGACTGATGATGTGGAATATTATTCTATCTGCCTGCAGTTTTGGTGAATCCATTTATCAGTTAAAGGGGGTCTTTGACTTTACGTACATTTCTTATGATTTTGTAAATTATAATTATATAATCTGCAACCAGAGACTTTATTTTTTTCTTCTCCATGATGTATGTCTTCTGGTATTTTTATTATTTATTATATGGGTGGAGCTCCCATTATTTTATTGCATAAAAGGATTACAAGTGGAAATCCTCACCTTATTTGTGATCTTAGAAGACACATGTTCAATCTTTTACTGTAATGCCATCTGTGTCTTTGTATATCTGCTATGTTGAGCAAAATACTTTCATTCTTGATGTGTTGGTGTTGTTTTCATCATGAGTAGATACTGGATTTTTTAAGATATATTTTCTGTGTTACTTTGTATAAGCATATGATTTTATTCTTTTTCATGTCTATATATTAGATTACAATGCTTGATTTTCAAATATTAAAACAATTTTCCATATAGGGAATAAATTCCATTCAGGACACATAATTTTGTGTCATTCAATTCAATGAATTTTTAAAATATTTTAAAATATTTTGGGGATTTAGGTTTATAAGAAATTTTGATTTTTATCATCTGATTTACTTCTTTTGCATCTTTGTTGCACTTGGGTATCCTGGCCTAATAAAATAAATTGAGACTTTTTCTCACTATTTCTTTTTTTATTGAATTTTTGGTGAATTTCATGCAAAATTTTTCAATCAGTCTTGATTGCCTGTATATCCACTTCTCCATTGGCACCCTCCTGCAGCCCTGCTCTGGGAGTCATGTATTCTGGCATTTGTGTTAGGGTCTATTGTGCCAAATTATTCTTCCTACCCAATTCTCAGTGCCAGTTCACCCTCATCTCTAGTCAGCCTATGCAGAGTCTCTTTCTTTTTATTATTATTATTATTTATTTCTGTATGTGTATGAATGTACTGTCTGCATGCAAGTTTGTGCACCCATGTAGTGCAATGCCGAGGAGGTCAGAAGAGGGTCTCGGATTCCCCTGGAACTGGAGTTCTCCTGGAACTGGAGTTTCAGACGGTTCTTGGCTGCCATGTGGGTGCTGGGGATCGAACCCGGGTCCTCGGCAAGAGCGGTCGGCGCTCTTAGCCGCTAGGCCATCTCTCCAGCCCCGCAGAGTCCCTTTCTTAAAGAAAGCCAGTTCTTCACACAAATGAAATCAGGTGCTAATATTTCTTCAGCTGAGATTGGGCTCTGCTACCCATTTCTGGAGTTCTGTGTTAAGTTTTTGTCTGGTTGAGCTTGCATAAGTCTTGTGCATCCTGGTCATTTCTGAAAGAAGATATTTTCTAGAAAAGTTGGATATAATTGGTTAGGGTTTTTAAATGTTCAGCATAATTCTTCAGTGAAACCATTATGTCCAGGCTACCTTTAAGAATTTTTAATTTATTAATTCAAACACTTCAGTGGTTAAGTGGCAAGTCAGATGGTCTTGGCTCATATTTAACTGGTTGCCGGTTTAGAGGAACTGGTCCACTTCTCCTAAGTTATCAAGTGTGTATGTAATTTTATTGAACTTTTTCAAAGGAAAAGCTTTGAGTTCATGGTGAGCTGGAGAGATGGCTCAGTGGTTAGGAGCACTGCTCTTCTGGAGGATGTGGATTTGGTTCTCAATACCCACATGGAAGCTATCAACTGTCCATAACTTCAGTTTCAGGGAATCTGATGCTCTATTCGTGTCTCATGGTCACTGCACACATCTATTACACCTACGTACATATGATCAAAACATGTATACACATAAATAAAATAATAAAGATTAATTCATGTCAAATTATGCAATCTATTTAAATGGTAAATAGGTGTGTATGAGTTAAAAAAAAAGTCGGTTTGTGCTGGAATAGCAAAATGCCATGAAATGGGTGATGACTTAAAGAATCAACATTAGGGGCTGGAGAAATAGCTCATTGGTTAAGAGTATGACTGTTTTTCCAGAGGACCTGGGTTCACCCATGTCCATATGGTGGCTAACAATTGCCCATATCTCCAGTTTCAGCAGAACTAGACACCTTTTGACTCTGGGGGCATTGCACAACATGGGTGCACTTACACACATGAAACAATACATTCATACCCAAAATAAAAATACAAATAAAATATATTTTTTAAAAACAAAGAGCACTGGCTGATCTTGCAGAGGATCTGGGTTTGGTTCCCAGCACTGACATGACAGGTAAAAACCATCTGTACAAATCCAGTTTCAGGGTATCCAAAGCCTTCTTCTGACTTTTGTGAGCACTTAACTACATGGATACACCTACATATATCCAGGTTCATGTACACTCATAAAATATGCTCATGCACATAAAATAGAAATAATAAATAAAATATTGTGAAAATATTTTTAAATGAATCAACATTAATTCCTCATAGTTCTGGAGGCTGTAAATGCCATGTTCAAGGTGATAGCTGAATTGGATCATGACGTGGTGCCACGACAAGTACACTGTAATAATAGTCTCCCTGTAATATCCCCTGGGAGACTAGAAAGAAGGATGAAGAAGATAGAAGGAGAAAGGAAGGGAAAGTGGACAGAAGAAGAAAAGAGGGAAACAAAGAGAGCAAGCTCATTGTGGTATTGCGGCCTCTTACAAATTAACTAATCACATTTTGAGGAGCCCATCCACATTCATGACCTCTTTTGTAAACGTAATCACTCCCCAGTGGTCATATCTTCAACACCATAACATTAGGGGTTAAGATTCATCTATCCATGAATTTTTGGTAGAATCATTTCAGTCCACAGAATTTTTCTTTTTTCTCCAGATTTACATGTCGTGTCTCTTACATCAAGTAGAAGTATTTCAAATCCTTATAGGTCAGAAAACTCATAGGGGGCTTTGGGGTTTGGTTCATAGGAGGGGAAATAGACAGCAGTGATATGAATGGGATACTAATATCCTACTCTGCCCTTCCTTGGCTCAGGTATCTTTGACAAAGAGGCGAAAAGAAAAGAAAAGAAAAGAAAAGAAAAGGAAAGGAAAGGAAAGGAAAGGAAAGGAAAGGAAAGGAAAAGAAAAGAAAAGAAAAGAAAAGAAAAGAAAAGAAAAGAAAAGAAAAAAGCCAGGAGTGGTAAAAGAATAAAAGGAAATTATGCTCTCTAGGAACAGCCAGGCAATTGCACACCCAAACCCACAGTGCTTGTGACAGCATGCACAAGACTGCTCAAGCTCAAGCCAGACGAATTCCCAGTATGAATTTGGGAGGTGAGCAAGAATCATCAGCCTTAGCTGCTGTGAAAGGGAAAGTCAGTTTTCTTTAAGGGTATAATGTCTGGTAGGTTGAGCAGACTTCAGAGAACAGACCTACATCTAAGAGCATTTCTTGAACATAGATTAGACTTAGTGCGCCTTTATTTTTTTTATTTTATTTCGGTATGTGTATGAATGCACTGTCTGCATGCAGGTGTGTGCACCTGTGTCGTGCAATGCCACGGAGGTCAGAAGAGGGTGTCGGATTCCCCTGGAACTGGAGTTCTCCTGGAATTGGAGTTTCAGACAGTTCTCGGCCGCCATGTGGGTGCTGGGGATCGAACCCAGGTCCTCTGCTAGAGCGGTTGGCACTCTTAACCGCTAGGCCATAGACTTAGTGCTCCTTTAAATAATGACAAATGATACTAGAGGGCATGAAGTCGGTGGGGAGCGGTTAGTAAAATGTGGGTAGGGATGTCACAAAGAGCCTGAATGTGCTCAAAATACACTGGATGGAATTCTCAACAAATAAATAAAAATAATTTTTAAGTATAAATATTCCAAAAAGGGTGATGGTAGCTTTAAAGTAATTTGTGTATAAGCCCTAAAATCTAAAGTCTAAATCTCTTCTAAAGATAATTGAAATCAGAAAATCATAAAATTGAAGATATGACTTTTCCAGAAGAAAATTCCTCCTTTTCCATGAAACTAGACCAAAATATGATGGTGAAACAAATATAATGGCATACGACAGGCATTCATTTTCCAAAGGGAGCCACAAGAAAGAAGGAAGTGTCACCACATTTTCAACAGAAATCCAAAACCTAGAATAGGGATCTGGCAAGATGGCTTCGAGGTAAACTCAATTGCTGTGACCTGAGCTTGAGCTCTGGGACCTCCGTAGTGGAAGTAGAAATCTAAGCCCATGCCCCCAGGTTGTCCACTGACCTCCACACCCAGCAACAGTACCATAGCTGAACACACGTCCAATTTTTTTTTTTTTTCCAAATCGTAACATAACAAATTCCATGTCCTGTTTCAGGCTCCCTAGGGTATCAACATCTCCTCGAGGTCTCACAGAACAGTCATACCTTTGGCTCAGGGAGGCAAAACATTGCTGTTTTGTCATGTGATAATTGTGTCTTGGACACAGAGGAGGAAGAAGTTCCCCTTTCCCCAGAAGCATGCACATGAGCCTGTATTCCAGTTAGAAGTCTTATTGTTGTCAAAAGTGCCTTAACAATCCCTCTTCCCTTTCCTTGAAGAACAGTATGAATGGATTTTAAATCAAATGATTTGTTTTGGTTTGTCTTGAGAAATTCAAGAATTTCTTTTAGTCCAAATTTGCAGCATCTTGGCCAGTATAATTCTATCTCTGTTACTGGGTACTGCTGCAATAGATGAATAAAATTACAAGTCTCTCTTCTGATTTCTTTATAAAATTGTTTCTTAGGGACACCTTTGCTGTTTCCTTTAGAGTAAGTTTTTTTTTTTTTTCAGAATATATACACCGATAATTTTTCAAATCTCCACATTCTGTTTTTTTATGTTTATGTTTAACAATTTTGTTGACAATTATCTCTTTCCCAGGCTTCTGATAATATGAATTTAGAAGGAAGCATGAAACACTTTCAATTTTTATTAGAATCTTAGCAAACATCCAATTTTATTCCTTATAGATTTTCTGTTCCAGAAAACAAAAGCAAATGAACACTGTGTAGCCAAGTTCTTTGCTACTGTTTGACAATCATGGACTTTTCTTCAGGATTTACTAGCATTCCTGATTTCTGCCTGAGACTTCATAAGACTGCCTTTTATTTCCTTTTTTATGTTTTGTTCATTTCAAACACTTCCTTTATTTATATTCCTATGGAAGGATGTTCATCTTCCCAACTTCATGTGGTCCTTACCTATGTTGTTTTAAGAGATGAGGCCTTCATGAACCATAGGGCTCCTCCTGGTTAATGAAACTAAATCCCTTAAAAGAGGTTAATGTGATATTTGGTAAGATTCTTTTATTCTGTCATGTTAGAAAATTATGGTTGTTTTCTTGCCCTTTTTCCATTTGCCATAAATAATGTGGTATGACCCCTTTATCAGAAAATACACAGGGAGCCATGATCTTAAATGTGGGAGAACTTTAGTTGCAGTCCCTTCTTCAGAGCCCCTAGAAGAATCACATGTCTCTTCATGTAACTATAAATTTCTTATATACTTCCTTCAAAACTCTCTCAACTCTACCAGTTACCCAATTCTGAACATTTTCATTACTGTAAAGTACTTTTATCTCATGCTGCTGTAACTAAATGCCAAAGATGATGTGACTTAAACAGCAAACAGCATTTCACACAAATATGGAGGTTGGGAAGTCCCAAGAGCAAGGCCTCTTCTGAGGGCACTAATCTAATCAAGAGGACTCCATTCTCACAAGCCCATTTCCAAATATGATTGCATTGAGAGTTCGGATTGCAGCATGAAAACTTAGAAGAGGAATTTATTGTGCACACCTTTCCATAGTAGAGCATTTGGGTGTTTAATAGTATTCTTCTATGTTAGACAGAAAGATCTCAAAGTGTCTCTAAATTTATATAAATCCTTAATTTGTTTCGATAAAAGGAACAAAGTAATAAATAAATGTCTCTCAAATGTTAGCCATGTAGGATTTTAGTTCTATTTTACATAGAAGTTATGTACATCTACATGAATTATTTGCTCTTAATACACAACAGTGAGCTGATATATTTACTTTTCACTTTTTCTGTCTGTTCTTCTTGGTGTTTATATAGAATAAAATAAACATTTATACACTTGATGATCATGCAGATTTTATTTTGACATTTAGAGAGCAAAAATTAGACACAGTACTCACAATCCCTTTATACTGTTACAAACACTAAGTGCCCTTTCATGATCTACATGGACTAATGTCTATGCTATATGTAGAGAAGTTTGTGTACAGGGGCTGGAGAGATGGCCTAGCGGTTAAGAGCGCCAACCGCTCTTACAGAGGACCCAGGTTCGATCCCCAGCACCCACATGGCGGCTGAGAACCGTCTGAAGCTCCAATTCCAGGAGAACTCCAGCTCCAGGGGAATCCGACACCCTCTTCTGAACTCCGCGGCGTTGCATGACACGGGTGCACAGACTTGCATGCAGACAGTACATTCGTACACATACAGAAATAAAAAAAAAAAGAGAGAAGTTTGTGTACAAAGAATAATTACATTCCTTATTACCACTCATTCCAGAAGCAAGGCCCAAATATTTAATTCATGTCTTAAAAGTAGGCTATGTTTTAACTCCCTAAGTATTGTAAGATGTGATTAAGTTGAACCTCTACTATAATAACAAATCAGAGTTTAGAGCTATAAAAGTATCAAAATTTAGATACATAACAAAATGTTTCATTTTACATTATTCTTTTCATATGTAATGTAATACTTAAGAACACTGCAAGATTCTGATATTTAAAGAAATGTTAGTAAAGGGCAAAGAGGGATATGATATGATGCATCAGTTTTGAATCATACATTTATGGATATCCTCAACATAACATAACATATTTTAAAAGGTTCTACATCTACCAGCAGGTGGTAAACCTGATCTCTGACTTAAGTTCAAGTAAATTTGCAATTTCTTTGATGTCATTGCTCATTTCAAGAGAGAAATTTCAAATAATAAGTAACATATCTACAGACGTAAATGACCTTTAAAATGTCTCCTTTGTCTCACGTGGTTACAACAGTAAGGGGTGTTAAACTTTAACTGGCATGACATATATAATATATCAATCTGATTCTTTTCTTTTTTTCAAAACCAAATTTTTATTGAAGATCTGTGCATTTCATACAACATTTCTTAATCAAATTCAGAGCCAATCTCCCTTTCTTGCCCCCTATCCCACTAGAGCTCATGCATTCTACCATACATGTCTTTCATATTTTTCTGTCTTTTTTAAAAATTTCCATGTTTAAAATCTTATTTCTCTTCTTACTATCAGTCCCTGTATCATTATGTTAAAAAATGAAAATTAATTAAGATAATTATATTTTTTATCATGTCCATGTTTGAATAGAATATATTTTCAAGAAACACAACACCATCAACATATAACAAAACAGTGGCTAGGATCACAAAATTTTATAGATATTTGTTTAACATTTGTGCAATAATCCCCCCATGTGAAAACAGGATAAAGCTAACTTCAGGAAGATGTTGGTATCTGCTAGTTCTAAACTATAGCTGGAGACATGACTCTATTATTTTAAAAATCTCTATCACTTTCACTCATAGCATGAGCATGACACTGTTTATATGAATAAGCGATGTTAAAATAAGATAAAATGGAACAAAAGATAAATTAAAAGTTATGTCACAGCAGTCCTGTCTATAGCAGCAACATTTAGCAACATACACTAAGACTTCAGTTAGTCTTGATTTCTTGTGTGAACACTTTTCTCAGCTTGTCAGAGTTTTCCACAGCTTAGTAACTAAAAGGAGATGATAGTGTATTTTACTTTAGCATCTCATTTGGTAGTAGAATAATCATTTTTCAAGGCTGGGCAGATTCAAAAATTAAAATTTTTATTTGGACCATGATAATGTTAGACAATTCTCAGATTTCTAAATAAAGATACCACATATCCATTTAAATGGATTTTAAAGTGCAATGGAAAAAAGAGAACTGGAGAAATAGCAGGTGTTTGCACTAACGACTGTCTTCTAAGAAGAAGTAAAATATCTCATTTGAAATTCTCTCATTAGGATTCTCAACACATTAAACTTTGCAACTTTGTACAAGTCTACATTTTCATCTCTACATGGACCTTCTGCATTCAGAATGGAAATTGGGTCATAGACAGTGTTTCATCATAGAAGATCCCATTAAAACATAATAAAGCCACATAGGATCTCTGTTCAATCCAAGCCTGATGCTTGTTGTGACTAAGACGAACTTAGCATCTGTGGGGTTGCCAAAATGCATCCTTATTCCATACTCTCCCTGTCCCCTCTGAGGACTGTTTTATTGTTAATTTTTTCTCACTTCCCCTACAGCACTTGCTTGAACTCCAAACATGTTAGAATATGTTCTTCCTTGGGGACACTAGCTTTCTGTTTCAATTCAAATGTGTCATTCTTTGAAATTCAAAAACAAAGACTCCAACCCATTATGTCTAAATCCAAACATCTCCACTGACAAAATCCAAAAGATGTGCAAGTAAATGTCAAATATGTGGAATTTTGTCACTATCCCATTTCCAAATTTGCTACATCACTTAGAAAATTAGGGGGCTGGAGAGATGGCCTAGCGGTTAAGAGCGCCGACCGCTCTTACAGAGGACTCGGTTTCGATCCCCAGCACCCACAGGCGGCCGAGAACCGTCTGAAACTCCAGTTCCAGGAGAACTCCAGTTCCAGGGGAATCCGACACCATTTTCTGACCTCCGAGGCATTGCACGACACGACACGGGTGCACAAACCTGCATGCAGACAGTACATTCATACACATACAGAAATAAATAAAATTAAAAAAAAAAAAAGAAATTTAGGTTGAGGTAAAAGTGTTATCTGTATTACTCAATTCCTGAGGTAGATTATATCCAGAATTCTTTCAGTTATAAGTTAACAAAAATGGGGTGTGAAAGATGGACTAAGATTAGTCAAAGGGCACTGAGTGTCCTCATACCACTAAAAGATTTAAAGAAGAAATGAGTTACCTCCAGGGATCTCAGGGTTTGGAACAAGGACTCAGTTGCCATCATGAATGTGACTTGCTTCCTGTCTCTATAACAGGCTTTCTGCATCAATTGGAAACATGACTACCTACTAACCCAGTCTTAAATCGTCTCTGCTTAATTATCTTGAAGGAGGGAGAGGATTATCTTTGACTGTTTAGGATATCCACACCTACTTCTGTCACTTAGCAGATGAAATGGAGTAATGCACTGTGTTATCCTGTCCAAATCACATTGGAAGGAAGAGAGAGGAGCTTTCTGTGAGGGGTAATAACAGGTGTGCAAACATATCCAGAACACAGACGTCTCTCTAATATTCCAGTATATTCCATGACTGAATCCCTTCATGATCCAAGACTGGATCATCAAAATCTTTAATAGGTTGATGGTCTCAAAAAAAGAGCCTTGTGGCACTTTTTCCTCACTCCTGTACAATTTCCCTTTAGAGTTATCTTTACCTTAATCTGGAGAGAAGAACAATATTTATTCATTCTGCCCATAGTTGAATAGTTTATGATAGCAATACATTGAGATATTTAACAATGTGGGCCTAGGGGTCAGGCAAATATGACTTTACATCCTGAATTTTCTGCTTACTGTCTTGACCCAAGGTGAGTTCACTGGTGGCTCTGTAAAGCAAGGATACCAATATCTACCCTATAATGAACACTAGAATTCAAAATAAGAAAAGCTTTTTTCATGATTTAGGATGAAATCAAAGTTGTATCTCTGTGCCCAGGCTATAGAACTCTAGCATATATATCGCCATATTATGGAGGTCAATAGCAACTGGCAGTTTCTTGGATCCCCCAGAGCTCATTACCCTGTTCTACCAAAAGCAGCCCATAATCTGCATGGAATGACACAGCCAGTGAGGAAGCCAGATGGCCTTCATGGATGCCACCGAAGTTCATACAATACAACAGAGTTCTGGACAGCCTAGCTCCCACTGAGCTGTTTAAGAACCAAGTCTTGCTTATGCCAAGAAAAGTCATTGACTGAGCCAACGACAGCTGGCTTGTCACAGGGTTTTGGATCTATGTGAAATAGTGATAACCTAAATATTTTTTTTTTTACCAAGTGAAATGTAAAAGTACATTTAAAAATTTATGAGAAGGCTATTTACACTTTATTAAGAACAAGTGCAACAGCAGACAAGGTTCTCATCCCCCAATGATGTGATATGAATAATTAGGTTAAATATTGAAAGGATTTTGCCAGTAGGAAAAATCTGTTTTTACTAAAGACTAAAATCTTTTGTATAGATAGAAGGTCCTCTGGTATCAGCTCACAGTTGAGGTCATTGCTGCCACTGTCCCTGAAGCTTTGTCAGGTAAGAATGTAAGAATTGATGAGACAGTGTGGTTGGAAGAGAGGCTCAGTTTATAAAAGACTTCAGTACAATCTTCACAGCCCTCTTCTCTCAAACCAGCAGTATGACTTGACTCTCGCGCTGCTCTTTGAGGAGCTTCAGGAAAGCATGGAAGCCACTCTCCCTGCATCATCACACATGCATCCAGAGCTTTGGAAAGGGAAAGGGCACATTCTTTTTATGGGTGAGTTTGCTCAGCCTACCATAATAACAGAGCTTGGGTAGCATAAACAACATACTTTTTGTTCATAGTTGTGGAGGCTGCAAATCCATAACCAAGGTACCAAAAACATGGTTTCTGGTAAGGCCTCTTTCCAAGGTGTAGACAATGACTTTCTTAAGTTCTTAGGCAGCCTTTACTCTGTGTTTCCATGGAAACAGTGCATAGTGTGGTAGTTCTTCCTTTTCGTGTAGACACCAGACTATTGGACTGGTGTCTTTGACATTTATTACCCTTTAGTCCATATGTACCAAGGACTGGGATTTCAAAATACAAATTTGGAAAAGAACAAAATTCAGCCAGATACATTTCTATCCTCTTTAAAGTGTGAAAAACATTTTCCCAGAAACCCCAAACCAACATTTTGAAGGCATTCACTGGCAAGGACCAAAGAAAAAGGCTTATTTTGGTTTTGATTGATTTTTGTTTTGTTGTGTTATATTTTGTTTTGTTGCCAGAGCCTAAGAAGGTTTGGCCTCCTCTTAAGTACTGGAATACTCTCAAAGTAAATGAAATCTGCATAGTACCTAAGCATAGTACACACCATTGAAACAACCTAGAACTTTAAAAAGTTCTGTGCATTTAAAAGTAAAAGGAGAGAAGTAAGAAAAAGGAAAACAGATTAGAAAAGTCAGCTCCTTGCTTGAGTCTTTATCATGCTATGGTGTATGCGTGTACTTTCAAACAAAATTATTAATATTTTCCTTCAAGTGTTAATATAAATTAAATTATATATAATATTTTCAAAGTTACTGTTTATATATAATTTAGTGTTTACACATATGCATTTGATTATATAAATCAATAGAGTTGTTTTGATGAAATAGTAAAGATTAATTTTTAGAAGAGCTATAGTCTCACACTCAAAGTAAGTTTGTATGTTCCATGACTTCTTGTATTTATATTAAGACACAAAAAGCACTTTCCACAGATACATTACTAACAAAGTATTCATTGACTGAAAGAGATTTGCATATGAGTATTGAGTAAGAATAGTAGACAATTGTGAATAGTGAAATGTTATGAGAAAATAAATGTTGATTCACATATAAGTAACATTCGGAGCTGGATTCATCCAAAGATTTCTGTAAAATAGAGAGAAACAGAGCCTAATATAGAGAAAACTCTAGAAAAGAAGAAATGTTGAAAAGTTAACTAAGGTGTTTTTGAAGCTTCTCCAGTGATCAAGAAAAAAAAAACAGGGGTGTGATTTAAATTTCAAAGAACACAGAAATCTTTCTTCAGAAGTCATGGAGTTGAGGCTATCCAATAATGCCCTGGGCCTGGCAAAACCCCATTTGCTAGACCAGTAAAGAAAGCTGCCATGCTATGTCTTGGTGGTCACAGTGCCATATAGTCCCAGTGAGCCCCTAAAATAAATAGGTAAAGTTTTTTCATGATGTAAGCTTTAATTATATAAGTAATTTACTGTTGCAAATGAGCATAATGGGGCTGGAGAGATGGCCTAGCGGTTAAGAGTGCCGACCACTCTTACAGAGGAACCGGGTTCGATCCCCAGCACCCACATGGCAGCCGAGAACCATCCAAAGCTCCAATTCCAGGAGAACTCCAGTTCCAGGGGAATCCGACGCCCTCTTCTGACCTCCGCGGCATTGCACGACACGGGTGCACAGACCTGCATGCAGACAGTACATTCACACACATACAGAAATAAATAAAATTTAAAAAAAAAGAAAATGAGCATAATGTAGAATAATTTAAGAGATCTGCCAACTGCATTTTTATTGCTGAGTATTTTCTTACAGACTTTAATTTTGGGACAGTTTAGAAATTGAATGTCCTCAAGAAAATTAGTGAATAAATTGCACAAAAAGAAAGTGACAGTCTTTATCTTAATGTTTCAAGAACATATTAGGTTTTTATGCAGTCCATTATTTTATTTTATCAGACTCTTTGGATAGCACAGTGTCAGTCTGAAAACTTGCATGAAATAGAATTTGCTTACCTCTAAGGCATCCTATTCTGTTTCTGAACAGTTTTCATCAGGATAAAATGTGCCTATGATCATCTCAAAATCATGCTGTATTTTTCTCTTGGCCTGCTTTCCTGTTTGAAGCACTAAAGAAAAACATCGAATCTGTATTTTTTTTCCTTATAAACAAGTTCTAATTACTCAAGGTTAACAACAGGAAGGCAAAAAAATAATGCGTAGGATGAAACTATTATGTGAGATGCCATAGAATCCCAACCGGTTATGTAAATCTTTGCTAAATGACCTTGTACATCAATTGCTGAGTCTATTTGGTCTTCAACATGCCATCCAGTTTTTGCCATTTTAGTACAATTAAGCCTGCCACCCTTAAGCTCTAAAATTAAACAAGACTCTGCATATGTTCATAGCTCTTTTACTAGGGACCAAAACGTGGCAGCTGTCCATCCTTCTGCTCATGCCAAAGTACAATTGTCAATTGAAACATGTTAGTGTATACAGTGGGAATGGACTGGAAAAACTCATTTGGCATACCCTCTTAGCTCTCACACAGTGATTTCAACTGTTAAAAATAGACCCTAGCCAACTCAGTGGTGACTTGAATCATGCTATTTAGTGCTTTAAAATAGTGACAAAACATGCCATCAAACAAATCTCAAATCCTCAGCAATGTAGATATAATTTTCAACTACAAATGATTCTGTTCTTTTTGTTTTGCTGTCATTATTTTTAAAAGGACATCACTATCTGAGAGTGGTATATTTCACCAATGACAATTTGGGGAAAAATTGAAGTTTGCAAGTTTCACATATTAATTTTTTATCAAATCATATCTTGAAGAAAATAATTAATGAAAATTTATATACTAAACCTTTTCTTCCATTCCTGAAGTGATTTAGTGTGATCAACAAAAGAAGCAAGTTACTTTAAAGAACTTAAAGTTGAAAGTATTGTGACTCTTTAACTAGAACAATGAGAGTAGCTATTCTAGGATTAGAGAGTAACTAATAAACATTGTAAGATGATTATATATGAAATAAATGAGTTACTTATTTAATTTTTTCCTGAAAAGAATGTTACACTCTAAGGAATAAAATTTCATTCACAATATCTGGAAGATAGGGCTATGAAGAAGTGTGGTGTAGAAGAAAGAAGTAAATACTAGCCATTGTCACTAGAGTGTAATGGTCATCTCTTATACTGGTTTGTCCTGACAACATTGAGAAAAATAGAAAATAAAAATAATCTTCATTATTACTATGTAGTTATTATTATTATTATTATTATTATCACATCATGACCTATCACTGTCAGGAAGCAGCCACACAAAACAATATTTTCTATTAATGAAAAATACGACAGATGGACTGGGTGGACTCAGTAGCAATTGAGAAGTTGCAGAAGCATCAGTGAACTGGGAACTTTGTCAGAAAAAATAGAAAAAAAGACAGAGTTTAAAAATGATTGGTGTCTTCAAAACCAGAAGAAGAGCAAAGTGTATATAAAGTCTCAGAAGACAAGAGAGAAAAGGAGGTTTAAAAATTAATAAAACTCCCTAGTGTTTTAATCAGCATAAATGTACAAATCAAGATAATTCACACATGCAATCAATCTAAATCTAAAGAAAAGAAAACTTTGGCACATCATAATGAAACTTCATCAACAAAATTAAAGAGAAAATTATAGAAAATAGTCCATGCATTGGACTATTTTAAAATAAAGTTAAGTGTTAACTTTATAAAATAAGTGTTAACAGACATAAATGGAATGAGATAATATTTTGGCTGATGTTGTCTGAATAACATGGGATTACATTAGAAATCAATAGGACTAAAAGATTCAGCAAAAAGCAGTTATGTGGAAAGTAAACAATATACTGTAAGTAGTACAATGTAGAACTGTAAAATAATTAAATACTATTTGAAAATTAGTAATAATTAAGATACAAGTCAGAATTTGCAAAATACAACAAAGTTAGAATTTAAAGGTAAATGTATGCATGAATAACTTAAAAAAAGTAAGAAAAGGAAATTAAACCCAATGTAGGTAAAAAGCAGGGACAGTAATGACAGATTGAGAAATTAATGAAATAGGAAACAGACACAAAATCCATTAAATGAAGGGAAAGTTGAAAGGATAGCACTCATTTGTGGGTGCTGGGAATCGAACTTTGTTTTTTGCGGTTCTTAGCCTCAGCCTTTAACGGCTGCGCTATCACCACAGCTTACAATGGAGAAAAGACAGCATCTTCAGCAAGTGGTGTTGGCAAAACTGGATCACCACTTGTAGAAGAATGAAATTAAACCCCTACCTCTCACCCTGTACAAAAGTCAACTCCAGATGGATTAAAGACCTCAACGTGAAACCCCAAACTCTGAAGGTGATAGAAGAAAAAGTTGGCAGCAGACTACAAGACATAGGCATAGGAAAAGACTTCCTAAATCAGACAGCAGCTGCACAAGAATTAAGGTCGACAATTGACAAATGGGACCTCATCAAACTCAAAAGCTTCTGTACATCAAAAGAAACAATCAAGGAAGTGAAGAGAAATCCCACAGAGTGGGAGGAAACCTTCACTGCAGATACATCTGACAAAGCATTGATTTCCAGAATATATAAACTACTCAAAAAACAAAGAAAAAAGAAAACAAACGACCCGCTCAATAGATGGAGCAAAGATCTGAACAGAGACTTCACAAGCGAGGAATTAGAGATGTCTGAGAAACACCTCAAGAACTGCTCAACATCACTAATCATTAAGGAAATGCAAATGAAAACCACTTTAAGATATCATCTTACTCCAATAAGACTGGCTAGGATCAAGAAAACAAATGATACCAAGTGCTGGAGAGGTTGTGGGGAAAGGGGAACACTCATCCACTGCTGGTGGGAATGTAAACTCGTACAGCCACTATGGAAAGCAGTGTGGAGAACCCTTGGAAGACTTGGAATGAACTTGCCACCCGACCCAGCCATACCACTCCTGGGCATGTACCCTCAAGACTTACGCCACCACAGAGATACATGCACGGCCATGTTTATTGCAGCTCTCTTCACAATAGCAAGGAGCTGGAACCAACCTAAATGCCCCTCAACTGACGAGTGGATAGAGAAAATGTGGTACATCTACACAATGGATTTCTATGCAGCAGTAAAGAAAGACGACATCACGAGCTTTGCAGGAAAATGGCTGGAACTAGAGGACATCATGCTGAGTGAAGTAACACAGTCCCAGAAAAACAAACGACGAATGGTATCTTTCATCTGTGGATGATGAAAATTACCCAGTCGTAAGTATTTCTTGTGTAGGGCCCCCTGAGCTTTTGTACAAAACAGTTGGGCATAATGCATTTTGGAAACAACAACAACAACAGAAAAGACTGCATCAAAGAACTGACTGAGACTGTGAACTTCTGCTCAAAACAGTCAACTTCCCCATGGAAAATATTGAGAAAGACTGAGAGATGGAAAGCATGTTTGGCAGAATGCATGAGCTCTGGCCGGGTGGGGGAATGAGCGGGAACACGGGTCTAGATTTGTTAAAAATAAATAAATTTATGTGGAAAAAAAATAAAGGGAAAGTTGATTCTTTGAGAAAATGAGCAGAATTGATAGACACTGCTGTGACAGTGCAATCAAGGTTTAGAGAGAAAGAGAACACAGATTATCACCAACATGCCTGGGGACCATGTTACCACTACCAATCCAACAAAAGCATAAAACTTAAAATGAGAAATGTGTAAGAAAAAGACAGTAACGGGGACTGATTATTCAAACCTCCAAGAATGAAGGCATAAAAATACATAAAGGCTGAGTGCGGTTCTGAATGACTTTAATACTGGCACTGGAAAGGAAAAAGCAGGCAGACCTCTGTGAGTTCAAGGCCTGCCTAGTCTACATAGCAAGTCCCAGGCCTGCTGGGGCTATAGGAAGACCCTGTCTCAAAAACACCAAAAAATACAGAAGAAGGAGAAAATAGCTAAATTGAAAGGCAAGAAAACTCAAAATATTAGATATGCCCAAGAATTTCAAGAATCAATCTTCAAAATTTTTGTTTGAGGATTTAATGCATGTATATAATGTTTTTATCAGATCCACCACTCACTCCCTCTTTTTTCAATGGTTGCCTTACTCCTCAGCACACAACTTGTCTCTCCCAACTTCTTCCACTCTGTTTCTAAACCCTCTGAGTCCACTTAGTGCTACTTATATTTGCATGGTCATAGGACTGTCTGCTGGAGTGTGATTAGCCTCTCAGTGATCACATCCCAGTAGAAAACTGATAATCCTCTATCATCTAATGGTAGAACTTCATAACCCCTCCCTGATACATGCTGGGATTCTCAGTGGCTTGATATTGTACAGAATTTGTGCATTCAGTCAGCCAATGTAAGTTCATCTGTGTAATGGCCCTGTCATGGCTGTCAAATACTGTTGTTGTGCAGATGTTCACTACTTCTTTGCACCCTCTCTTTCATTTTGTCTCTGAGCCTTGTTGGAAAATGAATGTTATATATATATATATATA
>VZQC01012068.1:1868021-1883623 GCA_009823505.1 Rhizomys pruinosus
TATATATATATATATGATGTGTATATCCCATTAGAACTGAGCAGTCAGCATCTTATTCTCTTCAAGATGAACAGTTGTTGGTCTCTGTACTAATCTTCATCTATTACAAAAAGAAACTTTTCTAATGAGGGTGGAAATATACACTAATATATAGATATAAAGATAAGAATGTAGACAGAGGTTTACTACTGTGTAAATTTAGCAGAATAAGAGTACTTGGTTCTCCTCTACAGCCATCCACTGTATTTAGCCCACTTAGAGGTTCATCTTGTAAAGAAGTCCTTAAATACAATCAGGAAGTGCTTGGTTACTCCCATAACATTGATGCCACTCTTGTGCACATGAGCATACCTTGTCAGGCCAGTGGTTAATACAGCTTGCAGGTTTCAGAGCTGGGTAAATTTGTTGATTACTTTTCTACCCCTGGTAGTGTACACAGAACCTTCCAACACTATGATAGTTAGCCAGTATCGTTGAAAATTCCAGCATAGTGCAAGCCTAATTTTCCAATATCCTATGACTCATATATGAGATATCCTGAGCAGGAGGGCTTGAAACCAAATTCTAGAGGGTACCCAAGAGCAATAACAATAGGCTATATTTGAGGGAAGTGTCTATAAGACCCCATTGATCAGCAATTTGACCTGGCACTTACTTGAATGTCTGTGGTATCTGGGAGAGGTGCTGAGCCCCCATTATATATGAACTACTTTGAAACTCCTTTCATACTTGTATCTGTACATATTTTAAGAAACTTCTACAGCAATAGAACTCCTTGTGACTTTTTAAAAAGTCTTTACTGTTATTCATTCCTCCCTATGTTCCATTCTCTTTCTAACTCATACCCCACTTTTCCCTCCCTGATCCATTATTCCTGTTACCCCCTTTATACCACCTCTATTCATCCTCCGGAACACCCCACCTTCCCTGTGAACTCTTACTAGTTTGTGATTTTTCATGTACAATAATTTAAACACATATCAACAGAGTCAAAGCTACCATCCACATATGAGAAAGAACAGGCAGTGTTTGTCTTTCTGGGTCTTGTTACCAGATTAGAATGATTATTTGCAGATTCACCCTTTCACCTGAAAATTTCACAATTTTGTTTGCATTTACAACTGAATAATATCCCATTTTTGTATACGAACCACATTCTCATTATCAATTTATTGGTTGTATATCTAGGCTATTTCCATTTCCTGGCTATTGTGAATAAAATAGCAATGGATATGAATAAGCAAGTGTCTGTGCTACAGGATACAGAGTCCTTTGAGCATACGTGTAGGATTAGTATAGCTTTATTTTTTTTAAGTGGGAAATGATCATGGTTTTTTATTGAATTTTTTGTTTCATCCATGATTTTTTTTTAATTTTTTTTTAATTTTATTTATTTCGGTATGTGTATCAATGTACTGTCTGCATGCAGGTTTGTGCACCCGTGTCGTGCAATGCCACGGAGGTCAGAAGAGGGTCTCGGATTCCCCTGGAACTGGAGTTCTCCTGGAATTGGAGTTTCAGATGGCTCTCGGCCACCATGTGGGTGCTGGGGATCGAACCCGGGTCCTCTGTAAGAGCGGTCGGCGCTCTTAACCGCTAGGCCATCTCTCCAGCCCCTCATCCATGATTTTTCAGTCAGTCTTAAGCTCCATTATACCTGCTTCTCCCGTGCCCCCCCCACCACTGAGTTCACATCTTCCATCATTCCTGCTAGAGTCCATTGTGCCAAATTACTCTCCCTGCTCAGTGCCAGCTCTTCCCCTCAGCTCTAGTCAGCCTATCTGGAGCCTCTTTTCTAAAGAAGGCCAGGTCTTCCTCACCTGACAACAATCTGCTGCGAAAATTTCCTCAGCCAAGGGAAACTGGGCTCTGTTGCCCATTTCTATAATTCTGTGCTGAGTTTTTGTCCAGCTAAGCCTGCATTGGTCTTCTGCATGCTGATACCAACGCTGTATGTTTATATGAACCTAATCTTCACAGTTTCATTCAGGCCCTTTGGGTTCCTGGTCTTCTGTTGCATGGAGGAGCTACCTTAATGAATGTTAAGAGCTAGTTAATGCCTTCTTGGGTCCTTGTTCAATGATGCTTGGGTCTTGTGTGTAGAGGTTGCATTGAGGATGTGTCACCTTTCAACTAGGGATTTGGTGTTAGCATCCACAAATGAGGGAAACCATTTGCCTTTTGTTTTTCTGGGACTGTGGTACTTCACTTAGCATAATGGCTTCGAGTTCCATCCATTTACCTGCAAAGTTCATGATGTCATCTTTCTTTGCTGCTAAATAGTTCTCCACTGTGTAGATGTACCACATTTTTCCTATACACTCATCTGTTGAGGGGCGTTTGGGTTGGTTCCAGCTCTTTGCTATTGTGAACAGAGCTGCAATAAACATAGATGTGCATATATCTTTGCAGTAGGATGAGTCTTGTGATTATATACCCAGGAGTGATATGACTGGGTTAGGTGGATGGCTCATTTTGAGTCTTTTAATGGTTCACACTGCTTTCCATAATAGTTGTATGAATTTACATTCCTAGTAGCAGTGGTTAAGATAGTAGATCTACTTCTGGCTCTTTGAGGAACCTCCTCCACACTGGTTTCCATAGGGGACACACAAGTTTTCATTCACAACAGCAGAGAATAAATGCTTCCCTTTCCAATATACATGCCAGCATTTAGTATATAGTTTGATTCTCCTGCATGTAGCTGTCCAGTTTGAAAAACACAATTTTTTGAATAAACTGTCTTTATTATAAGGTGTATTTTTTACATCTTTACCAAAAATCTGGTGGCAAGAGCTAGAGATATGGCTCATTTGTATAAGAATACTGGCTGTTTTGGCAGAGGACCTGGGCTTGGTTCCAGGCACCCATGTTGCAACTAACACCCATCTGTAATTCTGGTTCTAGGGAATCCAACCCTCTCCTCTGACCTACACAGGCATTAAACATGGATGCTCCTACATACATACAAGCAATATACCAATACACATAAAATAAAAATAATAAATACATTTTTTTTAAAAATCAGATGCCTATAAGAGCATGGGCTTATATCTGGATTCTCAATTCTATTGCACTGATCCGTATATTTGTTTTTTGTTTTTTTTTTTTTTTTTTGCCAGTACCATGTTGTTTTGATTATGTTAGCTCTATATTATAGCTTGAATTCATAAATAGTGATTCCTCCAATAGTGTTTTTATTGTTCAGGATTGTTTTGGCTATCCTGGGCTTTTGTATTTTCATATGAATTTTGAGATTAGTTTTTCAATGTCTATGAAGAAATGTGTGGATTTCTGTTGAGAACTGCATTGAGTCTCTAGATTAAATTTGGTAGGATTGTCATTTTCATATTCATCCTACTGATCCATGAGGATGGAAGTTCTTTCTTTTTTATCTACTTCAGTGTTTTTCTTCATAGTCTTAAAGTTCTCATTTTATAAATGTTTCACTTCCTTTGTTAGATTGATTCGAAGATGTTTTGCTTTGAGGCAATTGTGTATGAGATGTTTTACATGATTTATTTCTAAGTATGTTGTTGGGACACATGAAGGCTACAGTTCTTTATGCCACTTTTGATTCCTACTATTTTCTTTAATGTGTACATCAACTGCAGGAATTTTCTGGTAGAATCTTCGAGGATTTTATGTGTAGAATTGTAAATAAGGATACTTTGAGTTCTTTTCCTATTTGTATATTTTATTATTTTCTGTTATCTTATTATTCTAGCTAAGACTTCAAGTACTATTTAGAATTCCTTTGAGTTTTGCTCCTTTTAGCTTGATATTGGCTATGGGTTTTTGTATATTGTCTATATTAGGGAGAAATATACCTGTGATATCCCTATATTTGTTAAGACTTTTAGTGCAAAGGGTTGGATGTTGTCCAATTCCTTTTTGCATAAAAAGAAATGATCATTTGAATTCTGTCCCTGACTTTATTTATGTGATGGATTATATTTATGCAGTCCTGCCTTTCTAAGAAACCAACTTATTCATGGTGGATGACTTTTGGAAGTGTTCTTGAATTCAGTTTGCAAGTATTTTACTGAGAAATTTTGTTTCTACATTCATCAGGGATATTGACCTACAATTATCATACATGTTCAACCTCTAACTAGTTCTAGAATTGGGGTAACTGGTTTTGTAAAAAGAATTTGAAATGGGAGCCAGGGAGATGGCTCAACAGTTAAGAGCCCTTGCTGCTCTCCTAGAGAACCTGAGTTTGGTTCCAAGACACCAAGTCAGGCACCTCTCAGCCACCTGCAACTGCAGCTCCAGCTCCAGAGGATCTGGCACCCTCTTCCCAATTCTGCATGAATGTACATAGGTGGCATACATTAGTTTGGATGGACACATTCAAATAAAAGAATAAAAATAAATCTTAAAGATAATAATTTGGAAGTGTCATTTTTCTATTTTATGTACTAATTTGACAAAGACTGGTGTTAGTTCTTCCTTGAAGATCTGGTAGAATTCTGCCCTGAATTCGTCTGGCCCTAGGCTTATTTTATTTGGGTGATTTTTAATTGCTACTTCTATCTCTTTGATTTTATGGGTCAGTCTATTTAAATTATTTGTTTCACCTTGGTTTAATTTTGGTAAGCTATATGACATGTATCTAGAAATTCATCCATTTCTTTTATACTTTGTTTAGTATAATATAAATTCTTGTAGTATGAAAATATAGCTCTTTGAATTTCTTCAAGATCTGTTGTAATCTCTCCTTTTTATTGGTACTTTTAATAACTTGGGTCTTCTTTTTTGGTTAATTTGGTTAAAGTTTTGTCAAACTTTTTAATCTTTTCTAAGAATCAATTCTTCATAACATTAAAGCTTTTTGTCTTGGGATTTTTGGAATTTTGTGTGTGTATACCTGTGTGTGAGTGTGTGTGTGTGTGTGTGTGTGTGTGTGTTTCATTCATTTCAGCCATGATTTTGATTATTTCTTCTTGTCTATTGTTTTAGGGAGTAGTTTGTTCTTATTTTTCCAAGGCCTTCAAGTGAATCATTAAGTTAAATTAATTTTATATCTCACAAATACTTTAAATATTTTATATATTGTTTTTATTTTTATGTGTATGAATGTTTTTCTGAGTGCATGCAAGTACATCCATGTCATGCAATGACCATAAATGTCAGATGAGGGCACTGGTTCCATCTTTCTAGCCTTTAGCTTCTTTTTTTTTTCTTTTATTTTTCAACTTGCAATACATTTATTGTGTCATGTCGGGGGAGTTTTAATATGAGAGTTCTATCCAGGAACATGCACTCTGCAGGAGCTTATACTTTAAAATTTGACAAATTGTGGCTTTTCTTGTGCATCACACACTGTTGTATAAGGAAGTTTCACTGGTGAGAGGTGAAGGATGCACCAGTTTTCTCTCTACCCCTTGTTCTACTATGTTCCATGAGCCTTAGTTGTAGAGGTTCAATTGTGGATATGTTACCTAGTACTGGCCATCTCTCAGACATGTATTCTCTGTGTCTGATCAGGTGTGGGACTCTGCTGTAGCCTCCATCGTTTGCAAAATAAGGTCCTTTGATGAGTGGTATATGGTATACATGTGTATAAATATAAGGATCCATATTTAGCATATGGTAAGAAACTTTATTTGTCTGGAAACATGACATAGCTATCTATGTCCTCTCCAGCCATTTGGTTGTGTTTACAGTGCCACCCATGAGTTCTCCCCCATTGAGAAGCCTTTAAGTCCAGTTAGATAACTGTTGATTACAATCTCCACCAGATAGTAGTGCCAATAGGTAACCAATAGAGTTAGATTACTCTGCCCATACTTCTGGTTATCAGGCCTTAGACCTGGGTTGAACCATTGATTGATTGATTTTCTGTATTAGTAGTTTGCATATCATCATCATTTTAAAAAATAAATATATATGTTTATTTTTAAAATTTTTTCTGAAATTTATTTTTGTTTGTGTAATTTTATTGATTTTTGTATATTTCATACAAAACTTCTATATCCTCTTTACACAGCACCCCAATATGCTCCCTCTTATAGCCTCCCATTCAAATTTCATGCATTTTGTCATTTATGGTAAGGTCTATTATGTCAGGTTACTATACCTAGACATTCATCAATGTAAGTTCATCCACTGGGATCTAGTAAGCCTATCTAGAATGACTCCCTTTATTAAAGAAGGTCAACTCTCCCTCACCTAGCAATAATCAGCTTGCACAGTCCTTTGGCTAAGGTTAAGGACTGATTTCTTAAGTTCTGTGTTGTTTTTGTTTGCTTGAGTTTGTATGTGTCTTGTGCATGGTGACACTATTGCTGTAAGTTCACATGTTCAAGGTCTCGTGAGCCTGCAAGACTCTATTTCCGTATGGCCATGTACCTCCTCAACTGGTTCTTACCATTCTCTTCAATGGTCCCTGATCCCTAGGTGAGTGATGCTTAATATAAGAGCCTTGTCCAGGGACCCACAGTTTGTAGACTCTTCTTCTCTACACTTTGACCATTTGCGGCATTTTGTGTTCATCAACCTCTGTTGGATAAGGGGACATTGTTGATGAGAGTTGAGAGATGCATTAGTATTCTCTCTTTCCCTTTTTCTACTATGTTCCATGACCCTCAGTTTAGAGATTCCATTGTAGATGTGCTGTTTAAGGTTGGGCATTTCACAGACATCTATCTCTTGTCTTTCAGCAATATATATATATATATCATATATATATATATATATATATCTTGTACAGGAGAGGGTTAAGTATTAAGTGGATTGAGTTTTCTTTTCTGGAACTTGTAATGTGGTATACAGATTCTGTTCCTAGTTGTTTTTTGAGACTTGTTACTGTCTTTGCAGACACTGTTTATGGGTTGTCCCAACCCTTGCTGATCCTCTCCTCTGCTGCTTTCTGCTGTGGCTCTCCATGCCTGGTTACTCAGTCCTTCATAAATTGTGATCAAGGGGTATTTGAGGACAGAAAATCTTGGGAATCTGAATGTATAGTCATGAAACCTTTGGGTTTGGGAGGGGCAAGACTGACTTGGGAGGACTGGGAAGCTATATCTCTGAGGAGCTAGTGGCATATAGCTTAGGAATAAGTGGGCCTAGTCTGCATCATGGGGATAGGGGATCTAACAGGAGCTGAGTAAACAGACTGTCAGCACTTAAAGTCAAGATCCTAGGGCACTGGGGGCCTATGGAGTGAGACAAAGTGCTGCCTAAACAGTGGCTCAGAGAAATGAGAGCAAAGAAGAGATGGGCTGCCTAATTGATTGGGAAGGAGCAGAGCCTGTCTTATAGATGAGAAAAGTAGATCCCAGAGTGGCCAAGTGGCCTAACTCATAGTAGGATGCAGGATTCCCAGGAAATATAGGAAAGGAATATCCTGGAGAATGTGGGTGGGTCTATGGGCTGGGAAAGAGCAGACCTAGACTGAGGCTAAGTGATGCCCTAGAAGAACCCAGGAGCCTATTGGGGTGAAAAGGAGTGGACATAGCTCATGGGGCCAGGAGGTGATATACCGGAGGAGTTGGGCTGGTTTACAGAATAGGAAAGAGAATCTTTGTTCTGATAACATCTACAAGTGAAGCAGAAAGATAGAAAATTGTAGCACCCAAGAGTGTGACTGTCTTTCTGTTAAATAGAAACATTGATAGGATTCTAATTTGGTTTGGGAAAACTCTCTTGCATAAAGTTGAAAACCAGCAGAGGACAAGAGACCATGTTATTCACTATTTTAAAACTCTCTGTATAATACAATGAATTATCAATTATAGAAATTTATATACTAATTATTTTAAGATATTTTATTTACATATTTTATTAGTTAAGTGCATAACAAATTACCTCAAATTTAGCAGGCTAAAACAATAAAGATCTATTTTTCCTCATTTCTATTGGTTAGTAAACAAAAAAACAGATAAAAACACTTAAATGGTTTCTCTGCTTGATATCACACAGATTGAAGACATGGTATTGAGTCCATGTTCCCTTTGAAATCAGGTTCTTACAAACACATTATTTTGGCAGAATTCACTTTCTGTAGGTTACAGGACTTACATGCTCACTTCCTTTAAAGGTCTTTCACATTTTCCTGAACCTTCAGCCTTTCCTTGGTATTCTTCACCATAGGGTAAATGTGTAATTGGCCCTTTCAAATTATTAACAATTAAATTATTAAAACATTTGATTAGATACATATTTACAAGAGTTATAGATGTTATTCCATTAAAGAAGATTCGAAATGATTTTTAATCACTCTAGGCTATTTTCGATGTACTAATCCTAAAACATTGAATAAGTTTATATTAGACTTATAGACATTTTTAGATAAACTAAGTGGGAAATTTTAAGTGAAATTCTGACATATAAGAGTATTATAACATGTATAGAAACTTTAGTCAGCTTTATCTGTTTATATAAACATGCGTAATCAAAGTCTATTAATGGAAATGTCAATAATTAAAGATATAATACAATATTCATAATATAAAATGTATTTCTGTTAATCATTATAAGTGTTAAGTTCAGTGGTATTGAATATATTCATAATGTATAACTATTATCTGTATTCATTTCCATAAATGCAAAATTTTTAAATCTTTCTATTCTTGCAAAAGTTTGATTTGGGAATTTTAATGATGCATTTATGGAATTTGTACATTATACTATTTACATAGCATTTGCATTATGTTAGGTATTGGAAGTCCCTTAGACATGGTTTATGTATATTGGAATATGTGCATTTATTATATGCAAACGCTATGTACTTTTATAATAAAGATTTGCATATATGCAGATTTTTGTCACCTTGTGTGGGAGGATCCTATAACTAATCCCTTGTGGATATGAGAAGGATATTCATATCTTGAACTTATTATTTCAAAAGGAAGAACATGGTATATGTTTGTGAATATTTTTGATTCTGTAATTTGTTTCTTCAATGGTTTTCATTTTTCATTGTATAGTTCTTTTGCCGCCTCGTTAAAGCTAATTTAAAAAAGTTATTTTGGATTTTTTTTTAATTTAATTGCTTCTGTAATTTCCATTTCAGATTGTTCAATATTAGTATACATAAATACAACTAACAATATCCTGTGTGTTGGAAATGTTTTTGTTTGTTCTAATGAAAATTTTGTGGAAGGTAACATTTTCTACTTATAACTTCATATCATTTGTCAACAAAGATTCTTTTATTTCTTACTTTCCTTTTTTTTTTCTTTTCTATTCAGTTTGGCTAAAATTTCTACCTCTATTTTGAGTAAGATTGACAAAAGCAAATACCCTTACCTTCTTCATCATCCTTGGGGAAAAGGTTTTCAGTCCTTTTTCTTAAGCATGATATTCTCTGTTGGTTTTCATATATTATTTTATTATTTTATTGTTAGTGCATCTTTTACAATTCTGTTTAAATGAGTAGTTTTATATTAAAAGAATGGTGAAATTTGTACAACAATTTTTATGTTGCATATTGTAAGTATTTCTCTGCCATTTGTTTTTCTTCTGTAGAGAACTCCCTTTTTAAGTCATTTTGAGTTCAGATTTGTGTATAGTGAGAGACAGGTATCTAGTTTCATTCTTCTACATACCCATATCAATTTTGACCTGCACCATTTGTTGAGCATGCTGTCTTTACACTAGAGTGTATTTGGTTCCTTTGTCAAACCAGATGATTGTAGAAGTGTGTATTTAAATCTAGATTCTCAACTCTATTCAATATATCTGCTTTTATGCTAGTACCATGCTGTTTTTATTACTGTAACTCTGGGGTATAATTTGAAATCAGGGATGTTAATGCCTCCCACATTTCTTTAATTGATCATGACTCTATTGACTCTTTTTTCAATTTTTATGAAGAATTAATTTGGAATTTTAATGAACGCTGCATTGAATTTGTAGATTGTGCTTGTTAAGATGACCAGTTTTTTTATTTTAAATTTATATGTATGAGTGTTATGCCGCTTGTACATAAGTACACCCATATCTTGGAGGACAGAAGAGGGCATCAGATCCCCTGGAATTGGAATTAAAGATGTCTGCTAGCCACCATATGAGTGCTTGAATTTTAAAGATGTCTGCTAGCCACCATATGAGTGCCTGAATTCCACCCCCCAAACAGCCAGTGCTTTTAACTGCTGAGCAATCTCTCCAGCTCTAAGATGGCCATTTTAACAGTAAATAGTGTTCAATGAGCATGGTATTCCTTTACTTTATATTTTACAGAATAATTTGAGGCATGTTAATAGTAATTCTTTCTTGAACTTTTGGTAGAATTCTCTACTCTATCCATAGGAACCTGGGCTCTTGTTTAGTTGAGAGATTTTTTTTTTAATTTTCATTTTTTATTGATGCTTTGTGTATTTCACACATCATTTTCCAATTCAGTTCAGGAATATACCCCTTTCCCTTCCCCCCACCCCACCCCAGCCCATCCCAGATCATGCATTCTGCCATAATTTTCCTGCATCTTTCTCTGCCTTTTTTTTCATTTTTTTGACAATAAGTGATAATTTATGAGTACAAGCATCCTTCATGTAAAACCAATTTGCAAGCAGTTGTGCCCAAACCCACACAGCTCATGGGTCCCACCATCCAGCAGTGGGGGCTTGTATATTCAATCGAGTTAATCAAATTAGTGTCCAGACTATATTGTTGTAGTTTCGCCATTCACCCCAATCACAGCCCTTACATTCTACCACGTCCCCTGTTCCCTAGGCTTAGAAAAGGGGCACAGGTGGATGAGAAGCAAAACAGTCTACTTTCTCTGGAGCTGTTGTCTTGGTCTCTGGCCAATTCTGGCTGTTTCCTTTCATGGGCTGACAGTTTGTCCAGGCATAACCTTTCGATCCTACTAATGAAGCACACGCAATTAAATATATAGGTATTTAAACAGTACTAATTGTTATGGTAGGTTACTTTGGTATAGACACAGATGTTTGGATGGTATGTTAATCCATGAATTACATTTTTTTTCTGTTAAATATGACAGTGTCTTACCGTGGCTTATAACATCTCCTAACCATTAGAGGATGTAAGCTTGTGGCATCAGCTGTAGGTTATTCCTCCAAGGAGAGAACTAATAGTCAATTAGATTTGGGATATACAGGCATATGGCTGCCACTGCTGCACAGTATTTCCAGGCAGGTGTGGTATAGCTGGTGCTGACGGAGGAGTCTTGCTTGATTCAAGGAGACCTGTATTTGCTTTATTGGTTTAGTGGACTTTGGTAACACTCTCTGGCATTCCAGAGACCATCTGTACACTTACAAGTGTGGTCTCTATACATCTTTCCCATGTTTACATCAGGTCTTCAACATCAGGGCCTTATCGCTTCTCTTCTTGCAGGTATCCCAGTTTGGAGGTAAGGAGCCTTTACCTTTTGTGGGGACTTGGATCCCCTGGCCAACATCTCCTTGGTAGAATAATCCATTGTTGATGTCAGAGCTCCTGTATTAATATATTTTGCTTAAGTGCATAGCTTAAGGAGACTTTAGCATTATTCTGAATAGAGAATAATCCTTTTCACAGTTCCTATGTCTATTAGTCAAATAAAGAAGGCAGTTTTACCGGTTTTACCTCTATAAAAGTTGGCTCCAATCTACAGCTGGAGAACGACCTCATCATCATCATATTTCTCCTTATTCTATGGGGGGGGGGTAAGAAAGTCACTCGTATTAAAACCTTTGCAGCACCTAGAAGGTAAGCTTCATTAGAACTCATTAAAAATAGTTGTTACTAGTAGGATCCATAGAGGGGCCTGATGTCTGCAGCAATCTGAGGTCTTTCTTCCCTTCAATGCCCAGACTAGTCAATCCTTCTGCTGGAACTTTCTGGTACATCCCACTCACTGAAAAGCTGTATTTTCTTTCTTAGCCATTAAGTTGGTGACATTCTGACCTGTTGGAACATACAAATCCTTTCCTGTAGTTAGTTTTAAGATTTGAATTGCAAGGTTTTTTGACAAAAAGTTTTCATATCTATCTGTATCCCCCTTTTTTATTTTGGGTTTTTGTTTTTTGACCCATGAGTCTCAAAAAAGCAGTTGTATTATACATACCTATAGGGTGGAATCAAGGTACAGATTTCATCAAATTCACCCATGCTGTTTTGGGTGACTGTATATGATTAACTTGGGAAGCAAACTTAATTTTTAAGTTAAATCATCCTATAGGTGAAAGAGAATGCACAAGGTGATACCGTACAACAGAAAAATTATACAGAACATTTGTATATGCCAATCCCAAAGTTATTGTTATACAGATTTTAATTAAAACAAATGTGGGGGGCTGGAGAGATGGCCTAGTGGTTAAGAGCCCCTACCACTCTTACAGAGGACCCGGGTTCTATCCCCAGCACCCACATGGCGACTGAGAACTGTCTGAAACTCCAATTCCAGGAGAACTCCAGTTCCAGGGGAATCCGACACCCTCTTCTGACCTCCGCGGCATTGCACAACACGGGTGCACAAACCTACATGCAGACAGTACATTCATACACAAACAGAAATAAATAAAATTTTTAAAAAACCTCTTTCTATAAAAAAAAAAACAAATGTGGGCATCAGCAATTTATATCTCCAATTAACTCACATGCATTACCGTTTTTATCAGAGCCTTTAAAACAATGTTGTTTAATGTACACATATTTATTTTTATTAAGTCCTAAAACACCATGTAACCTGTAGACAGAGTCTGGGCAAAACTGGATACTTGTTGAACTCACGTCAATTAAATATACATTAATTGAATATACACCCGTGTCCCTCTCCCGCCCCTCCCACCCTTCCTGATTCACCATTTTAGTCACTTTTCTGATCTTTCTGTTGATCTTTTAATATGCATCCTTCTCCACAAGAAATATTTATAAATGGGTTATTGACACTAGCATCCACATATGAGAGATACGATTTCTCATTTGTTTTTCTGGGACTGTGTTACTTCACTTAACATGATGTCTTCTAGCTCCATCCATTTATCTGCAAAGTTCATAATGTCTTTCTTTACTGCTGCATAGAATTCCATTGTGTACATGTACCACATTTTCTCTATCCAATCGTCAGTTGAGGGGCATTTAGGTTGGTTCCAGGTTTTTGCTATTGTGAACATAGCTGCAATAAATATAGCTGTGCATGTATCTCTGCAGTAAGATGAGTCTTGTGGGTATATACCCAGGAGTGGTATGACTGGGTCAAATGGCAGGCTCATTTTGAGTCTTCTAAGGGTTCTCCACACTGCTTTCCATAGTGGTTGTACAAGTTTACATTCCCACCAGCAATGGATAAGTGTTCCCCTTTTCCCACAACCTCTCCAGCACCTGGCATCATTTGTTTTCTTGATCCTAGCCAGTCTTATTAGAGTAAGATGGTATCTTAAAGTGGTTTTCATTTGCATTTCCTTAATTATTAGCGATGTTGAACACTTCTTAAGGTGTTTCTCAACCATCTCTAATTCCTCCTCTGTGAAGTCTCTATTCAGATCTTTGCTCCATCTTTTGAGTGATTCATTTGTTTTCTTTCTTCTTTGTTTTTTGAGTAGCTTGTATACTCGAAATTAATGCTTTGTCAGATGTGTCTGCTGTGAAGGTTTCCTCCCATTCTGTAGGTTTTCTCTTCACTTCCTTGATTGTTTCCTTTGATGTACAGAAGCTTTGGAGTTTAATGAGGACCCATTTGTCAATTGTCGATCTTATTTCTCGTGCAGCTGCTGTCTGATTTAGGAAGTCTTTTCCTATGCCTATGTCTGGTAGTCTGCTGCCAAGTTTCTCTTCTATCACCTCCAGAGTTTTGGATTTCACCCTGAGGTCTTTGGTCCATCTGGAATTGACTTTTGTACAGGGCGAGAGGTAGGGGTTTAATTTCATTCTTCTACAGGTGGTGATCCAGTTTTGCCAAAACCACTTGCTGAAGATGCTGTCTTTCCTCCATTATGTCTTCTTGGCCCCCTTGTCAAATATGAGGTGGCTGAAATTGTATGTGCTCAGGTTTGGATCTTCAGTTTTATTCCATTGGTCAACTGGTCTGTTTTTGTGCCAGTACCAAGCTGATTTTATGACTATAGTCCTGTAATATAGTTTGATGTCTGGTAGAGTGATTCCACCTGTATTGCTCTTTTCGCCCAGAGTTTCTTTGTCTATTCGGGGTCTTTTGTTTTTCCAAATGAAATTAAGGATTTTTTTTTCCAAACCTGTGAAGAAGATCTTGGGGATTGTATTAGTCAGGGTTCTCTAAAGAAACAGAAGCAACCAGATGAATATATATAGCTATATACAATTTATTGATTTGCTCACGTGACCGAGTTCAAGGATTCCAACAGTACCTGCACCACACTGGAAAGGCCAAGACGAGAATGCAGGGAACTGCTCAGTCTGCAAGGCTGGATGTCTCAGTAGTCCCAATCCAGTGCTGACGGCCCAAATGGGTTCCAGGAGATCTACCAGTCTCAGTACACGCTGGGATCCGAAAGGTTGATCACAGCAGCAAGACAAACTCACCAGATGAGAGAGGCAAGCCACAGGAGAAAAAAGAGGACCAGCTCCTTCTGCCATGGCCTTAAATACTGCCTGCCGGCAGAAGGTAACGCCCACATTTGGGGTGGGCCATCCGGGTTGAGACGGTCCAATCAGAAGACCCTTTTTCTCTTATTTGTTCCTTAGTCCAGTCAAGTTGACACCCAGGATTAACCATCACAGGGATTTTGATTGGGATTGCATTAAATCTGTATATGAGTTTAGGTAGAATGGACATTTTTACTCTATTTATTTTCCCAATCCATGAGCATGGGAGGTTTGTCCATCTTCTGATGCCTTCATAAATTTCCTTCTTCAGAGGTTTAAAATTTTTGTTGTAGAGATCCTTGGTGTCTTTGGTTAGGTTTGTTCCTAGGTATTTTATTGTTTTTGAGGCTATTGTGAGTCGGAAGGTCTCCTTGTATTCCTTCCTCAGTTGCCTATTGTTGGTGTAGAGAAAGGATACTGTTTTTTTCTAGATTTATTTTGTATCCTGCCACTTTGCTGAAGTTCTTAATCATTTCTAGGAGTTTCCTGGTGGAATTCTTTGCGTCCCTTAAGTAGACAATCATATCATCAGCAAAAGGGATAGCTTGACTTCCTCTTTTCCAATCATAACTCCTTTAATTTCCTTTTCTTGCCTTATTGCCCTAGCAAGGGCTTCAAGCACTATATTGAAAAGGAGTGGTGACAGGGGCAGCCTTGCCTAGTACCTACCCTTAAGGGGAATGCTTCTGTCATTTCCCCATTTAGGCTGATATTTGCTGTGGGTTTCCTGTACATGGCTTTGATTACATTAAGGAATGATCCCTCCAATCCAATTCCCTCTAGGACTTTAAACATAAAGGGATGCTGGATTTTGTCAAAGGCTTTCTCTGCATCAATTGAGATGATGGTGTGGTTTTTGTCTTTCAATCCATTTATATGCTTGATGATATTTATTTATTTTATAATTTATTTTATTTATTTTATTTTTATTGATGCTTTGTGTATTTCATACATCATTTTCCAATTCAGTTCAGGCATATATCCCCTTCGCTTCCCCCCACCCCATCCGTACCCATCCCAGATCATGCATTCTGCCATAACTTTTCTGCATCTTTCTCTGCTTTTTTGTTTTGTTTTGTTTT
>VZQC01012068.1:1891330-1946861 GCA_009823505.1 Rhizomys pruinosus
GTGGTGGCACACGCCTTTAATCCTAGCACTTGGGAGGCAGAGGAAGGGGGATCTTTGTGAGTTCAAGGCCAGCCTGGTCTACAGAGTGAGTTCCAGGACAGCTGGGGCTACAGGGAGACCCTTTCTCGAAAAGACCAAAAAAAAAAAAAAAATTAAAAATTAAAAAAAATTAAAAAAAATAAAATAAATAATTTTATAAAAGTATATGAACTCACATTTTTAAGACAGCTGAGGAAAAGTTTGAATGATGTTTGCTACCAATCTGTGGAAGTATCAAATAAAGAAAAATCATGTTTTAATTAAATATCTAAGAGAATCATCCAATCAATATAGACTGTATCTGTTGCTTATACAATGACTGTTCCAGAGACTGAGCACATCCCATCTCATTCCAGCCCCCAGTTCCAGTCTTTCTTAAACTATATCTAAATATCTCCAGCTACATATGTTTCTTATTTTTAAGTCTTCAATCAAATATGTGCAACTAATCTTTTGATAGTAACTCTCATGGGAAGAACAATCTGTCTTGCAGTGGTCTTCAGAGAAAACATAGAGCAATGTCACTACGCATCCCCTTATCCCACCTTACACATGACTATTTTCTTACTGTATCCCTTTACATGGTTGAAAGTTATTGTGGGAATTTGCCAGCTTCCTCTTTACAATATGCTAACAACAATCCTAGCATTATTCAGTCTTATGTCCTCTGAGCTCTTGAATTCCACATGAAATTATTTATTTGTGGTTGGGCATTATACACCTGGAATTTTTTTTTTAATCATAACATATTTAAACAATCAATAAACATTGAATGTATTTAAGGTATTCCTAATGACTTATCAACACGACTCGAGGTTGAAAGGATAATTCACCATATATAAACAAATAAGCATGATATACCACATTAACAGAATGCTGCCCAAAACAAATGAATATATCAATAGATGTATAAAACCCCTCAAAATTCAATATCCTCCCATGCCAAGCAATTTCTTGACAAATTGGATATAGAAAGAACATATTTCATTGTTCTGGATATATACCCACAAGTGTAATTGCTCGATCACTGGTAGTTTTATATATGTTTTTGAGGAATTTCTGTGCTATATTTAATAATGTTTACCAATTTACATTCCCACCAGCAATGTATAAAAACTTATTTTTTTTGCTTATTCTTGCCAATAGTTTTTACACTTTGAAATTTTGGTAATAATCATGACAACTGGTATGAGGTAATACATGTTCGTGGTTTTGACTTACATTTTTGTATCCATTACTATTTTGATTTCTTCTTTGGAAAAGTGTCTATTCAGGCCATTTGTTTATTTGAAAATTGGGTTGTTTTGCTGTTGAGCTACCCCAATGTCTTATGTTTGGTATGTGATACTTGTAGTCTGACTCAGCTGACTTGTTGGTGTTACATTTCCTTATGGCTGAGGATTTTGATTATTTTTCAATTTTTATTTCAACATTTATTGGCCACTTTCATTTTTTTTTCTTTTGAGAAAATAAATTATTTTTAAATTACAAAAGCACAAGCAGTAATCATTGAGCGGACTACTGATGCCTGATACTTGGAGTGCAGCTTTCATTATATCTTCCCTCACCCCCACAGGCTACCTGAAAACTGCTTCAGGAGAAAATATGAAGCTACCTGCAATAGGGCAAGAAACAGTTGTCGGGCAACTGCTAGTGTGCTAACCAACTACAATAAATCTCAGTGTGTCATGCCAGTCCTTCCTGCTACAAGCTTTCAATAGACTCCAGATTTCCCAGATACTTTGTGTCACATATATTCCTTCAGAGTAGTTGTTGTATGGATAGGAAGACAAATTCATGATGCTTTCTAGTCTATCATCTTCCCAGAATCCTCTCTATATTAGCAAATTTTCAAATAACTTTTATATATTTGATCAAAGCCAAATTTACAGATTAATTTTTAAATTTACTCAAATATTGTCAATGAGCTTAGTTAGCCACATTTTTTATTTAAAATTTCTTTGTTCTGGATAAATTCTTTTTTATATTTGTTTCTAAATAGGTGTTAGAAAGGATGAAGTCATTTTTCTGTGTTTCACCTTATGAACCTATGAAAATTATGCCTGTATCTGTTTTGGTTTGTACTATTTAGCTTAAAGTGTACTTGAGTAATAGTTTGAAAAATAACTGGGGGCTGGAGAGATGACCTAGCGGTTAGGAGCACCGGTTGCTCTTGCAGAGGACCCGGGTTCGATCCCCAGCACCCACATGCAGCTGAGAACCGTCTTTAACTCCAGTTCCAGGGGAATCCGACACCCTCTTCTGACCTCCACGGCATTGCACGACACGGGTGCACAAACCTACATGCAGACAGTACATTCATACACATAAAAATAAATAAAATTAAAAAAAGAAAAATAACATGGATTTGAAAGATAATATTTACTGTTCTATGCGGGATGAAATCAGAGAAATTGTTACCTCCAACCTGCTTACTGATAATTCTTAGTGCAAGGGTAAAAGTAATTCCATAATCAAACAAAAACTATTTAATGTGTTTCTCAATCTTTACTATATTCTTTATCCATGTCTTACCTTCCCAGCCAGTGTCCCTTCTAAGGGACTTCTGTGTACGTTTATGCTGGCCCTATTATCTTACTGAAGCTCACTGAGGCAAGTGTCACTGTAGGAAGCTTTACTAAGCTCCCTACCATAAATCAAATGTACCCTTTTGAGTTTTCTTCCCAATACTGTAATTGTGATGCACCACGCTGTGTCTTTCATCCAACAGAGAGCATGGTTAATTTGTTTTGATACATCTAGTATGATCCTCATTCTTTCTTTTGTAAACAATACAATAATTTCATAGGTATGGATCATTTTTGGCACAAACTAGGCAGTGGGCCTCATTAGTGGGTGCCCCTAGAGTTGCTGTAACTATCACTAAGAAACTGTGCTAAATAAATGGCTGTATTTTTTTTTTCTCCTGCTAGGCTGTAATAGCATCCCCAAAGTAATCTTCATCTAACAGCTTGAATCTTTTGCAAAAATGATCAAGTGATCAATTGTTTATAACACTAAGGGGTAAACTTCAGTACTGTGCAAAATACCAGGTGCAGGAACACTTGTCATGAATAGAAAAAATTTAGTGTGAGTCATGCAATTTACCTTGGGTACCTATAACAGATATTTTAAAAATCATTACACTCTGCCTGAAGTAAATGAGGCAGTGTCCCTAATGAAAATCTGGAATTTGATTAACGAATCGTTCTATTCATTCACAAAACACTTTGTGGCCATCTAAGACATGTCAGGTTCCATGACACTGTAGATGTTGAAGATACAGCAATAAATAAGGCTAACACCGTCATTACAACGTAGAAGAAAGTGTGATACAATGCATTACATTAGAATCCAATGGTGATTTAAACCTGTCTCATTCTCACAGAAATAATGGTGAATGATTTACTATTCAGTTTGATAGGGACTGATGTATCTAAACATTGTCCACCATTGCTAATCATGTTATTTTTATAATGCTTTTATTGATGTTTTGTGTATTTCAGACATCATTTCTCAGTTCAGTTTAGTTTCCCTTTCCCGCACCCCACCCCAGATCATGCACTCTGCCATAACTGTTCTGTATCTTTCTCTCAGTCATTTTTTTATGTTTAGGAATTCACATCTTCCTCCTTTAATTTTCTATTACTCTAAAATCTGAATACATGCTTTCCACTCATATACAGTAATTGTAGAGTCTGAAAGGAAGTGGTGGATCAATTATAGAGAGCCCTTTAAGAGATTTACATTATAACAATATAGTTGCTTTCAGATAAAAATATAACAATAATGTTGTTCAGTTTGCCTTTCATCTGGGGATTTGGTGTTAGCATTCACAAATGAGGGAGACCATTCACCACTTGTTTTTTCTGGGACTGTGTTACTTTACTTAGCATAATGGCTTTGAGTTCCATCCATTTACCTGCGAAGTTCATGATGTCATTTTTCTTTACCGCTGAGTAGTACTTCATTGTGTAGATGTACCACATTTTTGTCATCCACTCGTCAGTTGAGGGACATTTGGGTTGGTTCCAGCTCTTTGCTATTGTTAAGAAAGCTGCAATAAAAATTTGTTGTAGAAAATGTTCATGTGTATTTTTAAAAGAATTAGTTCTAGCCTCATATTTATGAAAAACATATTACAGTTCAAATTCTTTGTTTCTTGCATTAAAACTCTTTACATATAATATTTAGGGAGAAAGGCCAGAAAATGAAAAAATTAAAGTTTTAGCATTATTATTGGAGATTTGTCTTATTTACATATTTTAAGGTCAAAACACTAATTTGAGAACATGACTTTTATATAAAATTCATTGGCTCATAAGATTTCATTTTTACCATTTATCTTGTCTTCTTGAATCTTTTTAAGATCACCTAGGCCTTCCTTGCTGTATATTATTTCACAAAATCATAACAATCATAATCCATAGTTTAATTAAACCACATCTAAGCCCTCACACATTAATTAACTTGAAGGAATGTCTATTGATATGAAAACTACTGAGTCAAGGGGTCAGTTTTATTTTTATTTTTTCTAATTGTCTCATCTGTGAATGTGCTTGTTTTTTCTGTTATAAAGTAGGATATGAGGAAGTTCACTAAGATTGTTTTACTATCTTTGAAGCAAGAACAAAGCCTATGTTTGAAATAAAAGTAATTTACTCACTTGTTTAGATGATTCAAGAAGTCATCATGTTTATATTTTGCATCTTGTCTTTTGTGTGAGTGTAATTTATTTAGTACAGAAAGCAATTTGGAGAGTTGCTCTTTAAGGTTAATAATTCTCTGCAGACAAAACTGGTTTTTAAGCATCAGGTGCAAGACAGTTTCACAGAAAATATCAAAAGCTATAAATATGCCACATTGTTCTTGCAATACATATCAGAAAACTCTAAGGTGTTACAAAGATGAAAGTAAGCTATTTCTACAGGTTTATCTTTACACATGCATGTTGTTTTTTTTTATAAAACCACAACAAAGTTTTAAATGCCAAATCAAAATATAGGATTATAAAACTAACATTGGACTGGGATTTAGGATAACACAGCTATATATATAACTTACAAATTTCCTTTGGTTGTTTATTCCATAAAGTAATAGAATAGTTTAATCATTAACCTTGTCTCTTTTACCATGATATTTTATAATTGATATGTGGCATAAAAACTTGTTTTGACACTTTTTCTTTTTTCTATTATTTTTCTTGAAAATTTCAAAAATACCTAAAGAAAATAGTATGGATATTCTTCAAGAAAACTAATACTACCTGCCGTTTCATGCAGAAATTTCATTTCTGGATCTATTCTCCCATAATTGAAAACAGAAATTCAAACAAAGTTTTGTATAAGTATACACAGGCTCTTAGCAGCATTACTCACAGAAGCTTAGAAAGTGTGGAAACCCAGTCTTAATCAATAGAAAAATGTCTAAACAAAAATTCTATGGATTGCTGAAACACAACTCAGTAAAGCACTTTCCCAACATGTATAATCTTATTCAATCTGAACATCCCCCTTTCTCAAGAAAAGTCTTACAAAGCCCAATTGGATATCATAAGGCCTTTAAAAAATTCTGCATGCCTTTAATCCTAGCACTTGGGAGGCACAGGCAGGCGGATCTTTGTGAGTTCAAGGCCAGCCTGGTCTATGGAGTGAGTTCCAGGACAACTGGGGCTACAGGAAGACCCTGTCTCAAAAAGACCAAAAAATTCTTTTTTTGGAGTTCTTAAAATATATTTTTATTACATGCACAGCCATGTTTATTGTAGCTCTTTTCACAATAGCAAGGAGCTGGAACCAACCCAAGTGCCCTTCAACTGATGGGTGGATAGAGAAAATGTGGTACATCTACACAATGGAGTTCTATGCAGCAGTAAAGAAAGATGATACCATGAGCTTTGCAGGTAAATGGCTGGAGCTAGAGGACATCATGCTGAGTGAAGTAACCCAGTCCCAAAAAAACAAACGACGAATGGTATCCCTCATTAGTGGATGCTATTACCAATTACCTAATTGTATGGCAAACTGAGAAACGTCAATGTGATCTAAAAACAACTGTGCTCTTATATTGTGAATCTCTTAAAAATAATAAAAAATGAAGAAAAGTTTGCATTAATAAACTCAAGAGTTCATAATGTATATATTATTGTTATTAAACTTTTTCACACATCATACATCATTTCTCAATCCAATTTAAACTCATTTCATTTTCCATTCCCCCCACCTCGCCTGAGTTCATGCACTCTGCCATACATGTCTTACATATTTTTCTGGGTCTTTCCAGAGTTTTTTTTCAAAGCAGAGGATTATTTTGTTGGTGGGGGGAGAACTTCACTGTTTCAGTTGTTTTTTTTTTCCCATTCTTTCATTGTTGTTGTTTCTTCCAACTTGTATTGCATATGTGTGTGTGTGTGTGTGTGTCTCACTGATACTAAAATTATGTCGACTGCAAACAAACTGTATATTATTTCTAAATCATATTTAAGGACTCACATTTTTCCATTTTGATTTTATATTTCTCTAAAATATGCATGCATATCCCCTACCCATATAACAAATTTCCAAAGTTAATTCTATAACCTGTTAAGAGATTCACAATATAAGAGCACAGTTGTTTTCAGATAATGAGAAATATAACATTAACCTTGCTCAGTTTGCCTTACAACTAGGTACTTGGTGCTAGCATCCACAGATGAGGGATACCATTCATCATTTGTTTTTCTGCGACTGTGTTACCTGATTTAACATAATATCTTCTAGTTCTGTCCATTTAACTGCAAATTCCATAATGTCATCTTTCTTTACCTCTGCACAGAACCCCATTATGTAAATGCACCACATTTTCTCTATCCACTCATTGGTTGAGGGGCACATGGGTTGGTTCCAGCTCTTCACTATTGTGAAGAGAACTGCAATACACATGGCTGTGCATGTATCTCTGTGGTAGGATGAATCTTGTGGGTATATACTTAGGAATGGTATGACTGGGTCAGGTGGTAAGCTCATTTTGAGTACTTTAATGGTTCTCCACACTGCTTTCCATAGTGGTTGTACCAAAGTATTCCCAAAATCCAACCCAGGTTACTATACCCAGCAAAACTGTTGATTATAGTTGAAGGAGAAAGAAAAATCTATGACATAAATAAGATGATACAATACATGTCCAGAACGCCAACCCTTCAGAATATACTTGAAGCAATTCAAATGACAGAGGAGAGGAGCATCTACCCCAAGCACCTAGAAAGAGAAATTAATAAGAGCATAACTGTGGAAGTAGTAACCTAGACCAAAAATGTAAATGTATAATAAGAAGAAAGGAAGCAACACACATCTCTCAATTATGACCTTAAATATTAATGAACTACCCCCAATCAAAAGACAGAATGGATTAGGAAACAGAACTCATCTACATGCTATCTACATGAAACCCATTTCACCCTCAAGGATAGGTATCAACCTATGGTGAAAGGATGGAAAAAGTATTCCAAGCAAATGGTACCAAAAAGCAATCAAGAGTTTCTATTTTATTTATTCATTTATTTATTTATTTATTTATTTATTTATTTATTTTTTGGTCTTTTTGAGACAGGGTCTCCCTGTAGTCCCAGCTCGCCTGGAACTTGCTCCGTAGACTAGGCTGGCTTTGAACTCACAAAGATCCGCCTGCCTCTGCCTACTGAGTGCTAGGATTAAAGGCGTGTGCCACCACGCCCAGCTTAAGAGTTTCTATATTAATGTCAGAAAAAATAGACTTCAAAATAAAATTAATCAGAAGAAACAAAGAGGGCCATTACATCCTTATCAAAGGGACAATTAACCATGAAGATCTCACTATCATGAATATATATATATATATATATGTATAACCAAATTCCTGGTGCACTGGCAAATTTATAAGCACACCCATTCTCCAGGACCTCACGGAGGACCGCTAAGACAGATGTAACCCTCAGTACCATCATAGTCAGGGACGTCAATACCACCACTGAGACCTTGGGCAGCTATCAACTGGATCAAAGAATAAATAGCGCGAGACATCCTGCACTGAACAATAAGAGTACATTAAAATGGACCTCACAGATATCTACTGAATATTTCCACCCCACAAGCAAGACAGAGAATCTATACTTTCACTCCAGCAACCCAAAAACACCTTCAAAATTGAATCCTACATGGGTAGAGAAACAAATTTATTTAAAAAAAAACAAAAAAAAACAAAAAGATTTGAAATAATTCCATTGCATTCGAGATCACCACCGCAACCACAGCTCAACAACCAGCCTGGCATATAAACGACCCTGATAGCTATATTTACAAGAACACATGGATGCTAGAACAACACAATCCTTGAGATAATGAATATGTCAAAGAAAGAAATAAAGATAAAGCTTCCTGAACTAGAACAAAATGACAATACAACAAAACCAAACCTATGGGACACTTTAAAAAGCCAGTCCTGGTTCCTGGTGGTGTAAATTGTGTACATCTTTAATCCTAGGCCAACTTCGGGAGGCAGATGCCAGGCCAGATATTTGTGAGTTTGTCAAGGCCATCCTGGTTACCAGATGATTCCAGGACAAGCTGGGGGCTACGGAGGAGCCGCCCCTCTGTCTCAAAAAAAAAAAAAACAAAAAAAAAAGCAGTTCATAAGAGGCAGTTTATAGCCCTGAGTCACTAACAAAAAAAAAAAAAGAAAAAAAAAAAAAAAACAGACAGAGCCCCACAAATAATGATCTTTAAGTTTTCCTGCAGCTAAAAACACTTGAAAGACAACAACAACGACACTAACCCAAAACTCCTACTGAAACAAAAAGACTAAAAAACACAAAATCAGAGCAGAGAAAATTAATGAAATAGAAACCAAAGAGAAAACAATACAAAAAAAATCAAATGCAATCCCCAAAAAGTTTTTTTTTTTTCTTGTTTTGAAAGATAATAAAAGAAGATAGACAGGGACATCTAAGCCCCAGTTTTAACCAAAAGAAAGAAAGGGTCAAGTATCAAATCACTAGAATTTGTGATAAGAGGGGGAATATCACAACAGACAATGAAAAAGATTCAGGAAACAATCATACAGGGAAAATACTTTCTAAAAACCTATAATACATAAATTTTGAACACCTAAAAGAATGATAATAATCTGAAATCCTGGGAATCAATAAAGTCTTAACTTAAGCCCAAGGTGATCGACAGCATTAAAACAACCCATGAATCTATGAAGAAATTGAAAATATAAAAAAAAGTAAACAAAAAACTCCAAAAAAAAAGCCCCAAAAGTTTGAAAAGAAAATTCACATGTAAAACATTTAAGAGAAGAACTTATAGAAATAACCATATATTACTACAAAAACATTCCGATAAGGATATAAAGCAAAGAGAAGCTCCACATTTCCTTCTATGAAGAAGCCCAGCATCACTCTAATAACCAAAACGAGGCAAAGAGACAAACAAAAAAACAGAAAATTATGACACCATCTCATTAATAAACAATAGATGCAAAAAAATTCTCAACAAAATACTAAAAATACAAAAAAAACCACACCAAGAAAAATAAAAAAAAAAAAAAAAAAAAAAAATTATTGACAGCGTGGGTGAACATGGCTTACTGTCTAGCACTAGAGAGGCCACTTTTTGTGTGAAATCAAGGCCCAGCACCCTGGTCAACATAGCAAGTTCACCAGACACAGGTGAGGATACAGGGCGACATTATCTCAAAAAAAAAAAAAAAAAAAAAAAAAAAAAAAAAAAAAAGAGAGACATAAGAAATTCTCTCATTTATGATAATGAAGGACAAATGCAAAACAAGTACTTGAGTAGTCAGTCACATTCATAAAAGCAGAAAATAGAACAGGCTCTCAGAAGCCATTGGAGGAAGGCATGAGGCCTATTCATAATGGACATGTAGTTTTCAGGTTGGAAAGATGAGGAAATTTCTAGAGACAGATGGTGATCATGCTGCATAAAATATGACTGTACTTAGTGCTACTAAACTCTTGGCTTAAAAATTGTTATAATGACCCAGACAAAATGCCAGCATAGATATGGGTAAGTGGATAAGAAACAGTAATCTCACTGAGGAACTACTGACAACCCACAGCTGCTGGGTAGGAGAGATTCAAGTCTAGTTTAAGGGTGAGACTCTTGGTCTGACCAGGCTCCAGTAAATGAACTCACACCAAAAGGCATTTGGGGACATAAACCTGACTCCTTAGAGAATACTTATTAGGAATACTTACTAACTAAGCCCCACCAAATCCATATATATAAAGGGAGTGAAGAGATATGGGAGAGGATTTAAATATGATAAGAATATATTATATATTAACATAAATGTAAAAAAAAGTTAATTTTAAAATGTTTGTAATGATAAATTTATGTATGGTAGCATAAAAAAGGCATTTTAAATTAACAAGTTGAAAAGAAGGATTAGTGAGATAGTTCCGTGGTTAAGAGACTTGGCTGTTCTTGCAGAGGAGCCAGGTTCAAATCACAGCACCCAAAGTGCAGCTAGTGACTGTCCATAACTCCAATTTCAGGTGATCTGACACCTAAGGCTCTGCTCAACACAGGTGCACTTACATACATGCACACATAGCTCTCATAAACATTAAATACAAATAAACAAATAAGTAAATAAATAAAATTTTAATTATAAGGAAACAGAGGCAGGCAGGAAGTAGTCTAATGTCTAGCAGCTATTGTTTGAGTGAATTGCACTCTAATGTGATTGGCCCTATTTGTGTTACCTACTCGAGTTTTTGATATTATAAGAAGTTTTATTTTATTTTATTTATTTATTTATTTTTCAAGTATCACAATGTTTATTGATAGATACAAGTATATAAAATTAGGGCATGAACATGCCTTGATAAATTAAGTAGAATTAATTTTAATACTATAATAAGGGACCAATTTAAATCCTCACCATTTATTTCACACCCAGAAAAGCCATTTCAAGGGCATTAAGGATCTCTCAAAACTGATCAGTTTTGTGCAAGTAAACCATGTTTCTTTTTCAAAAGACTTGTGCACTTGCCCAGGCACAAGGATATTGAAATCTAGCACAAAAAGCCCATTACAAGAGATAGAAATACAGGCAATATACTATTACGGCAACAACCACCAATTACAGTTAAGGATTTCCTGTAACAAACAAATGGATAATCAAATATTGCAACAACTCAAGTATTACTGAGCAAAGTGCATTTCTACAATATTCAGTGTTGCTATTCAGTTTTCTAACTTTAAAAAATCTATAATAACTGGCAGCAAAGAAGGTCCTTGCAATAGACTGCCTCTGCTTGAGAACCTATGATGTAATTATTGCATGCTGCTAATATACTTCCTAAACATTAAAAATACTCATAAAATATTTGATGGTAGACTATAATTAAGACATTACACTACAAAAAAACCTTATGCAGAAGGAAACCTTTACTGACTTCTGCTTTAAATATTGTGCCCCAAAGTCCAGTAAGCACGTGTCCTGTCTTGATCCCCCTGCATTGGCCTCCATGTTACAGCTGAGGTAGTCCAACAATGGCCATCCATATTCTGAGGAGGCTGAATTCCCATTAGCTGCTTAGTTCACAAGCTGGGTATCTCAGCAGTCCTCAGTCCACATTGGAAGGCTAAAAAGTAGAAAAGCAAAAAAGCTGTATCTCATGTCCTTGAGGAGTGCCAAAAGCAGTGACATCCACAGACCATATGCAACTGCCTGTAAGAATTGAAGACAGGCCAATCAGTGGTGCTCTTTTTTTTTTCTTTTTGTTTTTTTACTAAGATCTCAAGTTTTGTGTCTGCATTACAGTTCCTCTGTTCTTACAGATTATTTATTTCTGGTTGTACTTTCCTTCTGGATGCTTAAGGCCATACAGTTGCCCAGATTTGCCAAGGTTTTGTTTTGTTGAGGTCAGTTGAGGATCTGGTCCTTAGGGTTCTCTCTGGGTTTTTTTTTTTTGGGGGGGGGGTGGGAGCCCCTTGCTTCTTTCAGCTCCCCATCCACCAGTTCTATCCACATGAGGACAAAATCAGGTCCTGCTAGACAAGGCTTCCTTTTCTAAAGCATGAGCAGACTTTTCTCTTTACAGACTGGACACTGGCTGAAATCCCCTTAGTGGCTCTCCAATACCTCCAATACCTCTCTGAACAGGAAGAATGGTGACCCACCTCTGCAGGACTTTTCAAGAGATGCTCCCATGTATAATCCCCTAAGACTTGGTTGACTTCTGAGGGCAAGGAAAAAAGATGTCCCCCAGGTCCCTCGGCCAAATTGGTAGGGACTTCTGGTATGGCCCTTAGGCACCCAGAAAGGCTAAGTTGCACCAGCCCGTTACATTGCTCCTATATTAACATTGTATCCTTTGGAAAAAAAAAACTGTGTGTTATCTGCATGTCATATTTCTTGATTCACATCTTTCCATTTTAATCCCATATTACTCTAAAAGATGCACACATACCCTCCATCATATACTAAAAGTCCAAGGACCGAAAATACATGTTAGGTCAGCTCTAGAACTTATGTAGGTATTCCCAATACAAGAGCATAGTTATCTTTAGATCATGAGGAACACAATATTAACGTTGCTCATTTTGTCTTACACCTAGGTACTTGGTACTAGCATACACAGATGAGGGATACCATTCACCTTTTGTTTTTCTGGGACTGTGTTACTTCACTTAGCATAAAATCTTTTAGTTCCATCCATTTACCAGCAAATTTCATAATGTCACCACTGCATAGTACTCCATTGTGTAGATGTACCACATTTTCTCTATCCACTCATCAGTTGAGGGGCATCTGGGTTGGTTCCAGCTCTTCACTGTTGTGAAGAGAGCAGCAACAAACATGGCTGTACATGTAACTCTGCTGTAGGAAGAGTCTGGTGGGTATATACCCAGAAGTGGTATGGCTGGGTCAAGTGGTAGGCTCGTTTTGAGTTTTTAAGGGTTCTCCATAGTGGTGGTACAAGTTTGCATTCCCACCAGCAGTGGATGAGTGTTCCCCTTTCCCCACACCCTCTCCAGCATTTGGTATCATTTGTTTTCTTGATCCTAGCCAGTTTTATCAGGGTGAGATGATATCTTAAAGTGGTTTTAATTTGCATTCCCTTAATTATTACCAGCGTTGAACACTTTTTAAGATGTTTTTTGGCTATCTCTGTTTCCTCACTTGTGAATTCTCCGTTCAGCTCTTTACTCCATCTTTTGAGTGAGTCATTTGTTTTCTTACTCCTTTATTTTCTGAGTACTTTATATATTCTGGAAGTTAATGCTCTGTCAGATGAATCAGCAGTGAAGGTTTCCTCCCACTCTGTGGGTTTTCTCTTCACTTCCTTTATTGTTTCTTTTGCTGAAAAAAAAAATAAAAAATAAACCTCTTGGGTTTAACAAGGTCCACTTATCAATTGTTGATCTTATTTCCTGTGCAGCTGCTGTCCAATTTAGAAGTCCCTTCCTACACCTATGTCTTGTAAGTTGCTGCCAACTTTTTCATCTAACACCTTCAGGGTTTGGGGTTTCAAATTGAGGTTTTTCATCCATTTGGAGTTGATTTTTGTACAGGGTGAGAGGTAGGGGTTTAATTTTATTTTTCTAGAAGTGGTGATCCAGTTTTGCCAGCACCATTGGCTGAAGATGCTGTCTTTCCTCCATTGAGTCTTTTTGGCCCCCTTGTCAAATATAAGGTGGTTCAAATTGTTATGTGCTCAAGTTTGGATCTTCAGTTTTGTTACATTGGTCTATGGGTCTATTTTTCTGCTAGTACCAGGCTGCTTTTATGACTATAGCCTGTAGTATATTTTGATGTCTGGTATAGAAATTCCCCCTATATTGCTGTTTTCACTCAAGGTTGCTTTGGATATTCAGGGTTTTTGTTGTTCCATATGAATTTAAGATTTTTTTCCCAAGCCTGTGAAGAATGTCCTGGGAATTTTAATTGGAATTGCATTGAATTGATATATTAATTTGGGTAAAATGGATATTTTTACAATATTAAATTTTCTAATCCATGAGCATGTGAGGTCTTTCCATCTTCTGATATCTTCTTCAATCTCCTTCTTTAGGAGTTTATAATTTTTGTTGTAGACATCTTTGGTTAAGTTTATTCCTAGGTATTTTATTGTTTCTGAGGGTATTGTGATTGGGAAGGTCTCCTTGTATTCCTTCTTCAGTTGCTTGTTTTTAGTGTAAAGAAAGACTACTGATTTTTCTAGGTTAATTTTGTAACCCGCCACTTTATTGAGATTCCTAATAGTTTCTAGGAGTTTTCTGGTAGAGTTTTTAGCATCCCTTAGGTAAACTATCATATCATCTGCAAAGAGGGATAGTTTTAGTTCCTCTTTTCCAATTAGCATTCCTTTTATTTCCTTTTCTTGCCTTATTGCCCTAGCCAGTGTTTCAAGCACTATATTGAAGAGGAGTGGTGACAAGGGTCAGCCTTGCTGGGTTCCTACCTTTATGGGGAATCCTTCTAACTTTTCTCCATTTAGGATGATGCTGGCTGTGGGTTTCTTGTATATGGCTTTGATTATATCCAGGAATTATCCTTCCAGTACAATTCCCTCTAGTACTTTAATCATGAAGGGATGCTGTATTTTGTCAAATGCTTTTTATGTATCAATTGAGATGATTGTGTGGTTTTTGTCATTCAGTCCATTTATTTGTTTTATGATATTTACTTATTTTCATATGTTGAACCATCCTTGCATCTCTAGTATGAATCCAACTTGATCATGGTGGGTGATCGTTTTGATGTAGGTCTGTATACAGTTTGCAAGTATTTTGTTGAGAATTTTTGCATCTGAGTTCATTAATGAGATGGGTCTGTAGTTCTCTTTTTTGGCTTCATCCTTGCCTGGTTTTGGTATTAGAGTGATGCTGGCTTCATAGAAGTAATTTAGGAGATTTCCCTCTGCTTGTATCTTTCTGAACAGTTTGAGTAATAATGGTTGTAAGTCCTCTTTAAATATTTTATAGAATGCTGCTTTGAAACAATGTGGGCCTGGGCAACTGGAACTCCGGAGGGAGGTTCCAATAAGTCCTACAACCAACCCAGAAGAACTTGCTGGCAGCAAAGGGTGTACAGTGCTCAGAAGGTTTCAATTGGGCTATTACCCACCCAGTTTTTGTGGAATGGAAAGGGAAGAGTGAACTATACCTTCCAATATATAACCAAAACTGGAAGCCCTAAACCTAAGCAAGTCAACACTCCATAAATGAGGAGACTACAATGAAGGCACCTGAAGGAATCAAGGAAAGCAATCCTCTAACAGGGTGAAGAGGCACTAGAGATTGGCACCACAATACAGGCAAAAGGTAAATGACATGCCAAGAGCACAATGAAAAACCAATATGGGAAAATCCCAGAATAATCCCACACCAAACTCTACAGAGCATGTGGAGGACCCCTACAATGGGATCTCTGTAGAGATAGCTCAGGATACAGATTGTTAATTAACAATTACAGATATATTCAAAGAAATCATAGAACTAAGGAGAGAGAATGAAAGACTCAGAAAGGACCTAAAAGGAGATAATGAGAAACTCTGGAAGGAAGTGGAAACACTGAAAAGAACCCATACTGAAATGAAAATGGAAACCAACAAGCAAAACAATGAGCTACAAGAAAAGATTGAGAAGCTCCAAAAGGACATAGAAATAATAAAGAAAACACAGGATGAAATGAAAAAGAAAATTGAATGCTCGTCCAGTCAAAAGGAAAGAATGGGGAAAAGTCTCAGAAGCAGAATGGAGGAAGCAGAAAAAAGAATACTGGACCTAGAAGATAACACAGGACAACTAAAAAGCTCAAGTAAAGATTGCAAAAGTTTAAAAATACACGAGTGGAACAACCAGGAAATGTGGGACACAATGAAAGGATTAAACCTCCACAACATAGGGATAGAGGAAGGAGAAGACTCCCGAGAGAATGATATTGATCAGATCATCAACAAAATAATAGATGGAAATTTACCCAAACAATAAAAAGAAAACCCATACAAATACAAGAAGCACATAGGACATCAAATAGACTGGTCCAGAGAAGAAACTTTCCTTGCCATATCATAGTTAAAATGTTAGATGCCCAAAACAAAGACAAAATTCTGAAAGCCACAGAAGAAAAACAACAAATTATATATAAGGGGAAACCTATCAGAATTACAGCTGACTTTTCAGAGCAAACTATGAAAGCAAGAAGAACATGGACCAAAGCATTCCCAGTGCTAAATGACTATCAATGCCAACCCAGGTCACTATACCCAGAAAAAATGTCAATTCTAGTAGAAGGAAAGAGAAAAATCTTCCATGATGTAAACAAGATGAAAGAATACTTGTCTGGAAAACCAACCCTTCAGAGAATACTTGAAGCAATTCAAAGGACAGACGAGGAGAGCAACTACCCCCAGACACCTGGAAACAGAAATTAATAAAAGCAGAACTGCAGAAGTAGAAACCTAGACTAAAAATGCAAATGGATACTAAAGTGAAAGGAAGCAACACATCTCTCAATTATAACCTTAAATTTTAATGGACTAAACTCCCCAATCAAAAAGCATAGACTGGGAGGATGGATTAGGAAACAGAATCTATCAGTATGCTATCTACAAGAAACCCATCTCACCCTTAAGGATAGGCATCAACTTAAAGTGAAAGGATGGAAAAAAATATTCCAGGCAAATGCTACCAAAACGAAAGCAGGAGTTGCTATTTTAATATCAGACAAAATAGACTTCAAAGTAGAAGCAATTAGAAGAGACAAAGAGGGCCATTACATTCTTATCAAAGGGAAAATTAACTAGGAAGACTTCACAATCATGAATATATATATATATATATATATATATATATATGCACCAAACTCTGGTGCACCGATCTTTATAAATAAAACTCTACATGCTCTTAAGGCACAGATTAATCCCAGCACACTCATAGTATGAGACTTCAATACCCCACTCAGTACTTTGGACAGATCAACCAGGCAAAGAATAAACAGAGAGACATCTGAACTGAACAATATAATACAGCAAATCACCTCAGAGACATCTTCCAAATATTCCACTCAAACCCCAGAGAATATACTTTCTACTCAGTACCCCACAGAACATTCTCCAAAATTGACCACATAATAGAACACAGAAAAAACCTTGACAAATAAAAAAATAAAAAACGAAATAATTTCATGCATTCTATGAAACCGTAGTGCAATAAAGCTCACTATCAACACCAGGACAAGCTCTGCTACCTACAGGAACACATGGAGACTAAACAACACACTCCCGAGTAATGAATGGGTAAAGGAGGACATAAAGAAAGAGATAAAGGTATTCCTGGAACTAAGCGACAATGACAGTACGACACAACAAAATCTATGGGACACTTTAAAAGCAGTCCTAAGAGGGAAGTTTATAGACCAGGTGCCCACATTAAAAAAAAAATTGAAAGAGCACAAATAAATGAGCTAACACTGCAGCTAAAGCCACTTGACAGACAACAGCGAATTAACCCTAAACACAACAGACAGAAAGAAATGACAAAAATCAGAGCAGAAATAAATGAAATAGAAACAAAGAAAACAATACAAAAAAAAATCAACGAATCCAAAAGTTGGTTCTTTGAGAGAATTAACAAGATAGAGAGACCTCTAGCCCAGTTAACCAAAAGAAAGAAAGAGGAACTCCAAATCAATAGAATTCATGATAAAAGGAGAAATATCACAACAATGAAAAGACCCAGACAATCATATGGGACTACTTCATAACTTATACTCTACCAAATTTTAAAACCTAAGAGAAATGGATGAATATCTGCAATCCAGGGAATCACCAAAGCTAAATAAAGAAGAGACTGACAGCTTAAACAGACCCATGATATATGAAGAAATTGAAAATTTAATGAGACGTCCCAACTAATAAAAGAAATTTTATTTTATTATTTGTTTATTTTCTTTTAAAACTTAGAAAAACACCATTTGTCCCAGGCTTTTATTTCAGAAGACATTAAAAAGACAGGGTGAAATTGACATATGGGAATGAGACTTTGAAAAATTTATTGAGACTTTATAATTTCATACAAATTTATAATTGCCTACCCCACCCATATCCCAACAGATCTCATATATTCCACTATACATATGAAGTCCTATCTAGTCAAGCATTTGTACCCAGTTCTCCTTCAGTGGAAATTTATCCAAAGGAGTCTTGTCAGCCCATCTAGAGATCATAAATAAGGCCTGCTCTCCCTCAAACAATAGCAAGCTGTCTCTAATAGTTCTCAGACTGTGGCTGGCCCACCACCCATTTCTCTCCTCCCCTCTGGGCCCTTGTTTAATTGAGTTGGCACCATTGCCACAAGTTCACAACTGCAAGCTTCTAGTGGCCTGTAAGCCTCTGCTACCCTGTGTTTATGAACCAAACCTGGCTTTTGCAATCTCTCTGCCCCCTCTTCTGCAATGGTCCCTGAGCCATGAGTGTGTATGGTTCAATATAGGAGTCCTATCCATGGCTACACACTCTCCAGTCTTTTATTCTTTAAAACTTGGCCAGTTGTGGCCTTCTGTATGAGTTGCACTCTGTTATATCAAGAAGCTTCACTGGCAAGAGTTGAGGGATGCACTGGTTTTCTCTCTATTCCTCGTTCTGCTATGTTCCATGAGCCTTAGGTGTAGAGGTTCAACTGTAGATGAGTAGCTTAGGACTGGGTATCTCACAGACATATATTTTCTATGTCTTACCAATTGTAGAATTCTGCAGTAGTCTCTATCTGTCGAAAAAGAAGATCGTTTGATGAGTGATACGTGGTATGCTTGTCTGTAAGTATAACTGTTTTTAATGTGATTGAGTTCAGTAAAATTACAACCTAACTAACAAAATTTCAGGGAGAAAAACTAATCTTCAGGATTACTGCCCATTGGATGAACATGCAGTCAGGAATGTTTAGGGACACTAACTTGACATGACAGGCCTTAGCGCACATGATAGAATGTATTAATTTCTGAGGGTTGTCCTAGGAGGGTACAGTGGGGAAGGGAGTATAATGATGATTAAGATTGATTGAGATGTTCTGTTTGCAAGTCTGTGAAGAAACTCCTGGGGATTTTGATTGGAATTTCATTGAATCTGTATAGTAATTTGGGCAGAATGGACTTTTTTACTATATTGATTTTTCCAATCCATGAGCATGGGAGGTCTTTCCATCTTCTGATGTCTTCTTCAATCTCCTTCTTCAGGTGTTTAAAATTTTTGTTGTAGAGATCTTTGGTGTCTTGTATTAAGCTTATTCCTAGGTGTTTTATTAATTTTGTGGCTATCATGAGTGGGAAGGTCTTCTTGTATTCCTTCTCCAGTAGCTTGTTGTTGGTGTAAAGAAAGGCTACTGATTTTTCTAGGTTAATTTTGTATCCCCCTTCTTTACTGAAACTCTTAATCATTTCTATAAGTTTTCTGGTAGAGTGTTTAGCATCCCTTAGGTAAACTATCATATCATCTGCAAAGAGGGACAGTTTGATTTCCTCTTTTCCAATTAGTACTCTGTTAATTTCCCTTTCTTGCCTTATTGCCCTAGCAAGCACTTCAAGCACTATATTGAGTAGGAGTGGTAATAGGGGACAGTCTTGCCATGTTCTTGCCTTTAAGGGAAATTCTTCTAACTTTTCTCCATTTAGGATGATGTTGGCTGTGGGTTTCCTGTATATGGCTTTGATTACGTTGAGGAATGTTCCCTCTAGTCCAATTCCCTCTAGGACTTTAAGCATGAAGGGATGTTGGATTTTGTCAAAGGCTTCTTCTTCAACAATTGAAATGATTGTGTGGTTTTTGTCTTTAAGTCCATTTATGTGTTTTATGATATTTATTGATTTATATATGTTGAACCATCCCTGCTTCTCAGTTATGAATCCAACTTGGTCGTGATGGATGACCTTTTTGATGTGGGTCTGTATGTGGTTTTCATGTATTTTATGGAGAATTTTGCATCTATGTTCATTAATGAGATGGGCCTATAGTTTACTTTTTTGGTTGTATCTTTGCCTAGTTTTGCTATTTCAGTGATGCTGGCTTTGTAGAAGGAATTTGGGAGGTTTTCCTGTTTGTGTTCTTCTGAACAGTTTTAGTAATAATTGTTTTAAGTCCTCTGTAAATGTTTTATTGAATTCAGTCGTGAAATCATATGGGCCTGGGCCTTTTTTAGTTGGGAGGGTTACTATTGCATTTTCAATTTCCTCAAATATTATGGGTCTGTTTAAGCTATCAGTCTCTTCTTGGTTAAGCTTTGGCAAATTCCAGAAATTCAACTATTCATCCATTTCTCTTAGGTTTTCAAATTTAGACAAAATATCCTAAGAGGTTAAATATGATTAAGATGTATGAAGTCCACAAAAACATTCAATAAAAATATCTTTAAGGAAGGTGTACATGGGCTAGGGAGATGGCTCAGCAGGTAAGAGTAATAGCTGCTTTTGTAGAGGGCACGGGTTTGATTCTGAGCACCCACATGGCAGCTAACAACTATTCCAAGGGAATCTGAAGACTTGTTCTGACCACCACAGGCCTTGCACTACACAGGTGCAATTACATACATGTAGGCAATACACTTATACACATAAAATAAAAATAATATATAAAGGCATAAATAAATCAAACAATAACTTGGTAACTAGAGATGCTTTATTAAAACCTCAAGATATCAGATGCCTTAATGGAAAATAAAAGTGTAGATATATATTTTAATGATTCAAAAGGCAAATTGCTAATTAATAAATTATATATTAAAAACAGCCAATCATAATTTTTGAAGTTAGTAGAATATATGATTGGGTTTACTTACAGGTATTTTAAATACAGTTTTACTTTCAGTGAGGAAAATTTCAAAGCAATTGAATGTTCAGGACTGAGTCTGAGTTTCTATTCTGTTCCATTATATTTTAAATGACCTGAGGATCATCATCAGAAAATACATTTCAAATTTTGGTGGAACAATGAAGACATCTTAATAAATCACATTTTCACTTCTCTGCTTGCAGAACTAGTAGTCCATGCTCCATGGTATAATTCTGTAGTTCCCCGTATAATGATCCATAACTAAATTTAAATTAAACACATTTTAGTATTTTTGTTTCTGCCAGAACTGTTCTGTTTTATCATCTTTAGATGAAGGGTTTTATTTTGCATAGTTTGTTTTTTGACAACTATATTTTGCAAGTTAAAAAAGAATCTTACTCCCTATAGCTAGATTCATTCACACCAAGGAGGAGAACTCTTTATTGATGTAATTTGGATTCAAACTTTCCATTGCACCATAAAACTTTCTCCCTCACAACAGTACAAAAATATATCCAAAATTTAGCAGACTGTTTCTAAATGAGGCATGGAAAACTCAGTCTGACATTCCTGAAGGACTACATTGATTTAAATCTTTCCTAACTGTAAAAACACCACATGCAGATTGATATCTGCTGTGTGACTTTTCCTGAGGAGACTGTCAGTTTACTGCAGATAGGGAGCTAATGCAAACCAGACTAACCATTCCACCAAGTCCCATGTAATGAAAAAAAATGTGTTCACTGGCATTATTACAGAAAGCTCTTGGGAGTTACTTACAGGGCAGTGGCTATCCCAAAGGCAGCTGCAACACCAAATATCGCACCACAACCTGGAGAACAACTCCAAAAATCTGCATCCTGGATGTCTCTTCATGACTTGCCGGCAGCTGGACAGATCTGAGAGTCTCCTTTCTCAGCACTTGTTACCACTTCTATAACTCTGGGGGAAAAGCCTTGTGAATCTTGTATAATCTCTATAACTTCCTGTCCTCTGACCCCCCTCCCCCAACACACACACTCAGGGCTACACTCTCCCCTCCACACGCATATATGTGCATGCTCATTAAATAAATAAGTAAATAAAAGTAAATGGGAAAACATGATGTATAGATCAATTGCATCCTCATAGCACACCAAGAAGAGTTTTATCTTTTTTTTTTTTTTTTTTTTAATTTTATTTCTGTATGTGTATCAATGTACTGTCTGCATGCAGGTCTGTGCACCCGTGTCGTGCAATGCCGCGGAGGTCAGAAGAGGGTCTCGGATTCCCCTGGAGCTGGAGTTCTCCTGGAATTGGAGTTTTTAGACGGCTCTCGGCCGCCATGTGGGCGCTGGGGATCGAACCCGGGTCCTCTGCAAGAGCGGTCAGCGCTCTTAACCGCTAGGCCATCTCTCCAGCCCCGAGTTTTATCTTTTTTTTCTATCATCCAATGCTTACAGTTGAATAAATGGTGGTGTGTATGAAAGGGAGCTTTTCCAAAGTAAACTATCTAGTTAGAAGAGATGATGTGATTTTCAGACACTGTCTTCTTTCCAGAATAAGCCTCTCACCTGTTTTTATTACATGATATGAAGTAATGAAGGTTCAAGTGCCTTGAAATCTAATCTATGCAGTTACATTCATTACAGTGATACAGTGTTGCCATGAAAGTGTGAAAGGTTGATGTTTTGATTGCTTCTATGTGTGCGTGTGTGTGTGTTTAGGGGTGTTTGGGGGTGTGTGCACTCTGAACCCCTCACATCTAGCTCACTGAACAACTGCCCTAGAGAGCAGTGAGGAAAGGACAGTTAGTTATTTATTTCCCTTCTGCTTCCTGGCTTAGATATTTCTGGCTTGCTATGTCCCTGGGTGGTTCTTTTTCAGGCAGTTGCTCTCCGTGACTCCTGCACTTTCTCTTGCTTATTTACTTCCTTAGACCCAACGGATAGAACATTTATTTCAAGGGGTGTTTTTGTTTCATTGTACTTTTATGGTATCTTAGTGGTTCTCTTACAACTTGTCCATGTCTTAGTACACGAATCATTTTATAACTTTCTAGTTTGTACTAATTTGCATAATCTGCTTCCCATTAGTAACCTGGCTGCCATGGGACGCTTGCTCTTAGGAGGAATATAGGGGTATTTTAGAGAGTAATGGCAGGTTAATACAACCAAATAGACTGTCTGGATCAAGGACACCAAATTAAAAATTTTCAGAATAGAGTTAAAATGCAGAAGGTCAAAGTAAAAAGCAGGGTAGCCTGCATTATCAGAGCCTCTTGAACTTCCCCCAGCTAGCTTTTTTTATAACAGAGCTTTGCTTTCACACTTCTTAAATAATGCATATGGGGGCTGGAGAGATGGCCTAGCGGTTAAGAGCACCGACAGCTCTTACAGAGGACCCGGGTTCGATCCCCAGCACCCACATGGCGGCCGAGAACCATCCGAAACTCCAATTCCAGGAGAACTCCAGTTCCAGGGGAATCTGACACCCTCTTCTGACCTCCGCGGCATTGCACGACACGGGTACACAAACCTGCATGCAGACAGTACATTCATACACATACAGAAATAAATAAAATTTAAAAAAATTAAAAAAAATAATGCATACGTACTATCACAAGCTCAGTGTGCTGACTTCAAAGCTCAAAATGTACATGCTCTTTGTTTGAAAATATTATCATATGTTGGTAAACATTGAACCCATCTGGAATATTCCAGGCGCCTTTGCCTAATAATAGTATAAAGAATCAAATGCCAGAAACTCCCTATATTTATGAGAGAAATGTGAGTTAATGTCAGCAGGAAAACATTTAAATTTCTATGCACTGTATTTTATTATTTGAAAAAAATAGCATAGACTCCCCACACTGACAGATAAAAATGAGAGATTTCTTACTTCTAGAAAAATATGGGTGGATAATTCTGAAACAAATTTGGTTCCATGTAATATTGCAGAACATGTCAAGAATACATATATATATAAATTTACTAAATTTGAGAACATAAATTCTCACATAGTTACAACATAATTAGTATGATTTTACTATTTATTTTATAGTTAATATGAAATTAATATAAGTATAAGTTATAATATAAATATTTAGTCTAAATATATAAAATTAATTTATATCAATATTTTATCTATAGCACACACTATAATATAGTATTAGAGATTTCTTTTTTATACCTTATAAAACATATTTACTAATCAAATCTAAGAAAATATCTTATAGGATATATTTGTGCTAAATAATTATTTATTAATGAAGTCACTTATAAAAGTGGTGGTCTGTCTTCACAAAAAATGAATTAGTGAAATGAAATATAAAGACCTTTCTAAAATTCCAACTTCAAGGCTGGATATCTGTGGTTAAGATCACTGACTGTTCTTGCAGAGGACCTGGGTTCAGACCCAAGAACCCACATGGTGGTTAACAACTGTTTATAATTCCAGTAGCAGGAGTCCTGATACTCTCTTCTGACCTCCACAGTCATTGCACATCATGGGTGCACTTACATACAAGTAGGCAATATACTCATGCACATAATATAAAAATAATAAAGAATATCTTTAAAAAATCATACAATAATAAACAAAATTTTACCTTCAGCCATCAGTTAGCCTCTTTAAAAATAGATATGTAAACATCCATTCATTCATCATAAACATTTTTATATATAAGGTCCAATGCTAGGAATGTGGGATAATGATCAATACTACACTTGAGTGGGGATTATACATTATAACTAAACAATTACATGGTAAATGTCTAATTCTGGTTACTATGATAAGGAATATGCTGTCATTGCTATACCATACCTGTTGAACTATAATGGATACACAAGTCTAGTTTGTGAAGAGGAAAAATACATATGTCTAGCATTCCAGAAACAAGAAATAAGCCTGCCATGGTCTTGAGCCTAGGAAAATAATTTCCTATATCTAGGTAGAAGATAAGTGTAGCCAAATAATAGGCAATAATGGATCAAACTGTCATGAAATGGTGATAGAATTCTCAACTCCTAGAAGCCAGAGCATGCAGATGTAGTTGGTTCCTATTAGAAGATGGAGATGTTGAAGATTTTTGGATAGTAAAAATGCTCCTTTAAAATCTGAGCTTGCAACTATGTGGAGAATAAGTCAGAAGACTTTTAATTTAGTCATGAGAAAAGACTTGTGGTTTCATGTAAGTGAAGATAAGAAAACTCAATTGACTTTGACATTATTTTGAAGGTAGAGTTGCAAAGACTTGTAGATAGCATTTGGATGTATAGAATTAAGTGAAATAAATCCAACATAGTTAACACCCACATTCAGATTTAGAAGTAAGTGGTGACTGCAGTTATCTTTTACTACTTATTAAATTCTCAATCCTCATGCTCTCTTGTCTCTGAACCTGTCAATGCTCTTCCTCCTGTTATAAGTTCTTTTCCCATATAAATGTTTTGGAGTTATATTGTGACCCACCAGGTTTAACCAGCGCAGTCTGTATGGCCATGGGTTTGGTAATATCAATTAATTTCTAGTGGGTTCATTAGTGAATAAGCAACTGAAGACAATGATTTCTCCTTTCCCAGAATCCATAAGTAGAAGTGAGTAAGGCTCCTGTGACCCCCTCCACAATCCATGACTAGCTGCTGTTGGTCTTAGTCTGCTACAGAGAACTATAAAAGCCGTACTTGCTCTGAGATCATGATTCCAGTAATTGTATCATTCCCAGAAGATAAAATTCCACAGCTTTTCCCCCTAGCATCTGGCTTTTACATCTATTTACCTCCTCGTCTGCAATGTTCCATGAGCTTCAGAGGGGGTCATCAAAATACCTTATTTTAGGTGGATCACTTAACTCTCAGTCTCAACACCCTGCCATTGTTGAGTTTCTGTATCCATGGACAATCAATGCAAAGAGAAGCTCCTCTGATTAGGGCTAGGAGAAGTATTTGTCTATCAGTATACATATATATTTCAAGTAACTTGGCACCATGTGTGGTGGTTTGAATGAGTGTCTCCCGTAGGCTTTAAGTATTCAGACATTTGTCTCCAGTTGGTGGCACTGTTCTTGGAGTTCTTAGAAGGTGTGGCCATGCTAGAGGAAGTATGTCACTGGAGGCAGGCATAGTGAGTTTAACAAGCCTCACAATCTCCAGTCACTCTCTCTGCTTCTTGTGCTAATTGCGAGATGTGACCCTTGGCTTGCTGCTCCAGCTCCAGCCGCCATGTGTCCCACCACAATGGACTCTAATTCCCTGGAACCGTCAATTGTAAGCTCAAATAAACTCTACCTTTTATAAGTTCCTTTGGTCATGTTATCACAGCAACAGAAAGGTGACTAATACAGTTATTTGGTACCAGGAATGGGCTGTTGGTTGTGAAGAACCTGACCATGTGGATGTTTGGAGAAATGTGGAAGACTTTGGAACTTTGGGCTAGAAAAGCTGTTGACTACTGTAAGCAGAGCTTAAGGGGCTATTCTAGTAGAAGCCTGGAAGAAAGCATTGCTGCAAAAATTGTAGATCCAGAGGATATTTTGATAAAGAGTCTGGTAGCAGTTTGCCCACAGTCCAAATGCTTGCCTGATGCTAAATTGAAAAGCAATGGACAAATGTCTTTGGTGGAGGATATTTTAAGACAGCCTAATGTAGAAATGGTGGAGTGGCTTTTAATGGTGAATATTATACAGATCTACATTGAAAAAGAGCAAATGGGGCAGAAGGAAATGCAGAATGTACAGTTTGGATCTGAAAAGTACACTAGGAAGATTAAAGGTGTGGCCAAGGCATGTGAAGGAGAGGCCTTGAGATTTACAAGTAAACAACAGAATCAATACCTTCAGGGCAAGACCACACCCAGCTAATCCAACTTTTGAAAGGAAAATACTGAAAGCGTTTTCTACTCCAACGAGTCCAGGGCAGAGAAAAATTCCAAATGTGGTTAAAGTAGGAGAGAGTCCATCCGGAACTTGCAGCCAGATTCAACAACTTCATTCATGTGGTGCTGGCTTTAGATGCATGAAGCTTGCAAGAGTGAAGGGGTCATCGGTTCTTCCTCCATGGTTTCACAGAGCCACAGAGGCCAGGCAGAGGGCATCAGGGGCATCCCTGAATAAAGAAGGCCCTGATAGACCATTGCATGAAGCTGTGAATGTGAAGCCTGGTTGGCAGCGGAGACCCCAAGAGGACATTTGAGATGCCAGACCTGTGAGATATTTGCCAAGCAGAGCTGCATACAGGGAGTGGTACCAGCCTAAGAAAGAGATGTATGTTGCAAGCAAAGCTGGAAGAGCTGAGCCATCTAAGCCCATTGGAAGTCAAGTCCCAGAAGTTGCACATGGAGCTACTGGACTTGGTGTTTGCCCTGCAGGTTTTCAGTCTTGTTTTTGTTCAGTATTTCCTCACTTTGCCTCTGTTCCTCCCTTTTGGAATGGGAATGTGCATTCAGTTCCACTGTACATTGGGAGTATGTAATTTATCTTTTGATTTTACAGGAGCTTACAGTTAGGAGATTGGCCTGAGTCTCAGAAGAGACTTTGAACTGTAGACTTTTGAATGGCATTGAAACTGGTAAAGACTATAGGGACTTTTAAGGTTGGACTAAATGCATTTTGCATTTTATATGGTCAGGAGCCTATGGGGGCCAGGGAGTAGAATGTGGTGGTTGAATGAGTGTTCCCCATAGGCTTTAAGTATTCAGACATTTGTCTCCAGTTGGTGGCACTGTTCTTGGAGTTCTTAGAAGGTGTGGCCATGCTAGAGGAAGTATATCACTGAGGGCAGGTTTAGTGAGTTTAACAAGCCTTGCAGTCTCCAGTCACTCTCTCTGCTTCCTGTGCTCATTGCAAGATGTGACCCTCAGCTTGCTGCTCCAGCTCCAGCCGCCATGTGTCCTGCTACAATGGACTCTAATTCCCTGGAACAGTCAATTGTAAGCTCAAATAACCTCTTCCATTTATAAGTTCCTTTGGTCATGATGTTTTATCACAGCAACAGAAAAGTGACTAATACACCATGTCAATGTAGCTAAACAACAGTAGTAAGTATTAAGTTCTTCTAAGGGACCTAACATCTCCTCAGTCATGGGATTTTGACTGGATTTACAATTGCAGGCATAAATTTCTTCCTGTGGAGTCAGCCTTAAATCCAAGCATAGAGCTATGACTACTAATCATTGTACTTTGCACATCTTGTGAGGTAGGTTGTTATTGCAGTTCATAGGATTCACAGCTGAGTAAGACCATGGATGTCTTTACTCCCTCACCAGCCTGCAAAGTACCTTCTGGCACTGCAGAAGACAGCCAGCAGGGACGAAGCTTCCAGTTTGGTTCCAGCTTCATTTCACTACACCTTGTTTTCAGCAATAGAATCTTACTAATCAGAAGGAATGGCAAGTGCCTGTATTGTTCTGAGATTCCCTGAGGCCTCTGTGACTAGCAACTCTTAAGGTGGTATCCCACCTCTGACACCAGATTTTTTATTTACATCTCATGGATTTTAGAAGCAGCATTGTCCAGCAATGCAGGGTATCTCTAACTTAAAAATATTTTCTTGATATACAAAATACAGGATTTCCATACTGCTTTTTCATGCACCCTACATTTTGTCAGTTCCTCCCCCCCCTTCTCTCCCTTATCCCTCACCTTTCTGCTTTAGAATTTCCACACCCAGAACTCTCCCTCTCTGTTTTCATGTTACATACATTCTACCATTCTCCCTTTGGGAAGAGATCTCCTTTACAATGCCTTGGTTGCAATTACTGACATATGCAAGCCTGCAGAAGAATAGGGGAAACCAGCATTCATTCAGAGCTGGCTTCAAACTGATGCCTTAATCAGATGCAGTTCCCATCTTGGCTTCTAGCTTGTGATCTACAAGCCTTTCTTCTTGACACAATGAAGTTTCTCATGTATATTATGATCTCTCAGTAATTTCAGTAATATTCACATACTGATAATCAATTCACATCCTTACTATATTCCTGAGCCATATCTAGACATATAAACTCCAATTATCAAGTTTAAATTTCAGATCACATTATTTTTATCCTCAAGATGATAGAGCACAGTGATAATATACAAGGGAGGAAATCTGAATGTTCAGTCTTCTATTTTTTCTATAAAGATATAGCTTTATGAAAGCAGAGATTATATTTAATATTTTAGTGTTTAAAGTACCTAAAAAGAAGAGACAAATGTAAACTTGATCAAGCCTGGAACATGTTATGTAGACCAGGCTAGCCTTGATCTGACAGAGATCCACCTATCTCTTATTTATGCATGCTAGTCTCCCAAAGTTTTAAAGTACCAAAGTCTCTGTAAACTTTATCAATGATTACAAAAGTCAGAAAATATCTATTGGTCCCCCATAAACCTTTTGTAAGAAGGAGCACAATGACTGGCTTGCCTACATGCAATGGGTATGTTATAGTTAATATGATGTATGTTAAAGATATGGATTAAATTCAAAATTTATATTGCATCTTAAAATCACTTGTTAAGGATAGCTATATAAACAAGCTAACACTCACACTCTGAAAAAAACGTTTTTCACATGTTCAAAGAAATATGAGTAGGGAGATATTTAATGAATTTTTATATTTTGCTAGTAATCATTTCAAAAGACCTTAATTAAGGGAATATATAAATAACTTTTAGAATAGCTATACAGTAAAATATTACATAGCAGTTAAATTGAATTGGCCAGATATATACTCACTAATAATATAAGCATACTGCCTTAATGATACGTATACGTATAATTACTTTGAATAAACTTTGGCCAGGGATGGTGGCACAGAACTTTAATCCAGCACTTAGGAGAGACAGTCATATTTCCACAAGTCCAAGGCCAACCTGTGCTATATATGGAGTTCTAGGCCAGCAAGACCTACATAGTGAGATTGTGTATAAAAAAATAAAATTATATAAAATACACTATAAACATCAAAACCACCACAATACATTAAAGATTGTAATATATATATATATATATATATATATATACTACTCTGTGCTGTTTAATCGCCAAATGTAAACATATGCAAACATTACTAAAGGCTAGGCAGCAATTTGTGGTAAATTATTTCTTTGTGAGTAAATATCAAGAGAATTAGGTTGAGGAATTTACTGAAATTACGTTTTATCAGGTATGTAAATTTTAATGTAATATCTGATCTTGACTAAACCCTCAAATCTTCCTCCTTGTAAAATGTAACTTGTATCTTCATTAAATTGGTGTTTATTTTTTGTTTGTAATATGAAACATAATAAATGGCATGCATTTTTAATCTCTTTTAAAGAAAAGTTTTGTGATGTTCATTATAAAACCGAAAATAGACTGGCTTTTTGTGTTAGTAATGCCTATTTATGTAAGGTTATTTTGGAAGGAAAAATAGATTCATGAACACTCTTGAAAATATGTTTCATATGAATTGGCTAAAATAAATTAGGTATAATCATTTTTGATGAGATACAGTATTTCATTTCTATCTCTTTCAAATTTCTTAAAGGGCACCATCTCTGTGATCTTCCATTTCTGAAATTCAGTATCATAATGGTAGATTAATCATAAGACACCAACCATAACAACAGTCTGTGTAAACAGACTGGTAACATTCCTCTTTTTCCAACAAGTCAAGTGGTTAGAAACGTAAATTCTTAGCTACTGTGATCATTTCCATTTCTACTTTTAATAAAGAATAAGTCATTTTAAAAGAAAAGATGAAATTAGAATATTATTTCACAAGTCATTTACTTTTGAAGTCAGAAAATTGATCTAAGAATGGCTTGTTATTTGAGTTCATCTGCCACAAAGTCCATACTGTTCAGCCTTTTAGGAAGTAATATCAGTAATAAGAAATGCTGCTTTTGAGATATTTTGATGTGATTTGAAAGAGAGATCATTTCTAAAAGAAAATGCCATTTGATTCTGAATTTATCTTTTATTGCCATCTTCCTTTGTATTTCTGAGACTTCATATATCATAGAAAATTTTAAAAGCCATGAACGATCTCATTTTCTGTCCTTCTGTGAAGTTTTTTTCTTCTTTCAAGAAATCCTTTTGCCTGATTCTTTAAAACAAGTCATTTGTATTCTTGGTTTGATGGGTAAAATTGTTGAAAAAAATTATGATACATTTGTTAGATATGTAATGCTTAAAACCAAATCCTCAGTTTTAAAAATGTGAAGTTTGATCACTGTAAGACAACACCTTATTTTTACTAAAAGCAAAACTTTTCAAGGTTTTTTTTTTGTTGTTGCTTTCAAAGATCAAAATTCACTCTGGTTTAATCTTCTGCTTACTTAGAAAACTATAGCCATTGGGATTGTTGCTTGCCTCGGTATTTCCTACATTCTAGGATTATTCTACATTTTTTTAAGGACTGCCTACTGGGGTGGCACATGCCTTTAATCCCAGCACTTGGGAGGCAGAGACAGGCAGATCTCTGTGAGTTCAAGGCCAGCCTGGTCTACATAGCAAGCTCCAGGAGACCCTGTCTCAAAAAGACCCCCCAAAAATAAGGATTAAGATGTAAATTAAACCAATGCTCCTGAGGACATGAACTTCCCCATTCCTGCTTGTCTGTTACTTCCTGCTTCCAGAACCTCACACATCTAAATGCTATCCTAATTAACCCAGCCCCAGAACCTCCAATTCTCTTACTCTTTTGGCCTCTTCCACAGGGACCACCTCAGTCTTTTATCCCCTAATCATATCACTGTCAAATCAATGGTGCTGTTTAGTTATCTATTAGTCTTCCCAGGCTTCATGTCCCAAGCCTAGATAACTGCAATAAATTCATAAATATTCTCCGTGTTATTCCTTCCTAATCTCAGCAATCTATTTATACATTGATGCTTGCAAATTGCCACACTTTTCATTTAAAGACTGTGCTTCTTCTCTAGTGACCATATGCAACTTGTGGTTGGTTATTGACCTTCTGCAATGGGTGCAGCCAATACTTATCAGATTTAATGCTTACAGAATACAAATTTTATTGAGAAGCTAGTATGCACTGCTCTATGCAGACCCTGGATGCACAGCATGGAACAATGAGAATGTTCTGTTACTGCTTCACCTCACCTATGTTCTACTGTTCCTTTCTCCCTCTCAAAGTTAAAGTTCTCTCTGAAATCCCAACAACAAAACCCACCATCTGTGGAACCAACTTTAAAACTTTGGGAAACTAGCATGCATAAATAAGAGATAGGTGGATCTCTGTCAGATCAAGGCTAGCCTGGTCTACATAGCATGTTCCAGGCCAGCTCGGGCAGAGAGAGACCCTGTCTCAAAAAAAAAAAAAAAAAAAAAAAAACTGGAAAAACTGACACTATGCTTTCTCCTGGCACTAAACTATCTTGTTATATCAAACTGTTCTTCCTTTTATATATATGAAAGAGAGGGGCCTATTTTTATCATGAGTATATGGAATAGTGAGCCTAACTGCAAATACACCACATTCCCTTTCATAAACTCCTGAGACAGGGCTAGATGTATGAAGGGCTCAGGCACCAAAATCCACTGGGCATAACTTCTTTTTAGCAACATAAAGTAACACTTTCTTCTTGATTTTATTAATTTGTTTTTTTTTATTTTAAAAGCAAATGAATTTTTTCCAATTATAGAGTTAACAATTAATAGAACAGTTTATGTAAAAAACGTGGTAAGTTCTTTTTTTTTTTTTTTGAGACAGTGTCTTCTCCCTTTAGTCCTAGCTGGCCTGGAGCTTGCTATGTAGACCAGGTTGGCCTTTAGTGTCAGGTGTGCAGCACATTGACTGGCACTAAAGACAGGTCTTAGCTGCCATGTGGGTGCTGGGAATCAAACCTGGGTTTTGAGGGCAGTTGGCACTCTTAAACATTGAGCCATCTCTCCAGCCCATGGTAAGTTCTTTTCTAATTTTTTTATCTTATGTTATTCCAAAATATGCATATATATACACTCCACACACAAGTCAAAATTACAAATTCTGAAAATAAAATAAACTATAGGTCAATTCCTAAGTACATTTAGAGATTCACATTTTAACAGTAAAGTTGCATGCAGGTATAAAGATTTGTAACTTTACATTCTTTTTTTATTTTTAGAATATGACTATATATCTTCCATCCATATATGGTAATTACAATGTGTGAGTATAAGTGGTAGGACAATTCTAGAGCTCATTTAGAGATTCACATTGGAATAGCACAGTTGCTTTCAGTTCTTAACCTAACAAATTATCTGCTTAATTTTTTGAGGAAATTTTAATTATCATATAAAGAAGTAAATTTTCTAAATGATATTTGGGCCTTTACTACAAATATAAGGTTAATTATTGAAAATATTAATAAAGGAATATTATTCAGTAGTTAAAGGTGAATACAATAATGACTCCATCATCATAAATAATCCTAAATTTATTAAACTGAAATAAAAATGTTCAATGAGAACAATGATGCGTGATGATGCACGCCTTTAATCCTATCACTAGGGAGGTAGAGGCAGGCCAATCTCTGTGAGATTGAGGCCAGCCTGGGCTACATAGCAAGTTCCAGGCCTGCTGGGACCACAGGAGAACCCTGTCACATAAACACACACAAAAAACATGCTGTCTTATTCATTCGTGCAATTTTTATACTATAGAAAATAAGCTACCGGGAAGAAAAAAGCATATCACAAGCATATCCTAGCACATTTTTGAGAATGAAATGGAATGAAAATGAAATGAAAGGAATTTTGTCAGTCAGTAAAATTATCCATTACCATTTTTGAAGTGATAGCTTGACAAATTAAATGCACATCAAAACTCATCAAACTATAAATTTTTATCTATACAGTTTTTATTATATATGCTAAAATAAAAAGGAAATTTCATATGTCTCAATAATAATGAAAAGTGATACCAAGATATGATGTATGCAAACTAAATTTCCCCAAAATATACAAATTTTAGTGAAATAAAGTGTAGGATCATTGTAACAAGGTAAACTGACTTCCATGTGCACATATTTCAGTGAAATTCACAAACTTCTAAATGAGAGTTTATTTCATAGACCAGTTTGACAATGTGTTCCTTTAAAGTGGTTATGAAACATCCATGTAACAAAAATCAAGAGAGAATATGCATGCACAAGAATTCTATAAGGGAATCTGAAAGATTCTCTAAATCTCTAAGACAAAGAGAACAGAATTAAATAATCTTACTATTGGTTTATTTTTTGAACGTTCATAGACTTTCAGCCTTTCCTACTGTCTGACCTTGAACGAAAAACACAAAGTCTACACCAGAATGTTAGACAGACATTTCTGCACGGGTATGTGGTCTTTATTGAGATAGCAATAAATCTCCTAGCATTATTGTGTTCTAACTTGGCTATGGGATTTTATACTTTCTAGCAAATTAGGAAGTCAGGAGAACAATGCCAAGAAATGATGGATTATGCCAGAAGTAATGCTGGGCAGACAAGAACAGAAACCAATGCTTCTGATGCAGATTCCATACTTCCAGACTAAACTCAAGTGACAGGAATAGGAGAATATTCAGTAGAACTTCATCTGATTGTTTCTTTAAATCAAGAATGTGAAAACCCATTCACATTGGTTACCAATGTGCTGAACGTTTGATATACTTATATACAAATTCTGGATACCTACAAAGAATTTATTCGAGTGTTAGTAGTCCTGGGTCCTTGAGTGTTAACGGCTTATGGGCTGGTTTGACAGGCTTAGAAGCTTAAAGATTCAAGGCTTGGGAACTAGAGGCTTATGGCTCCAGGGCTTCCTGGGCCGAGACTTAAAGCTTAAGGTGCTCAGGTTAGAGGCTTATCATTCGGTATTGACTGCCAGTAGCTAAGCATTTAGCAGCTGGTAAAATCCTTGGCTCTCACCAGCAACCAGCATCAGCAGTAGCTGGCTGCCATCGTTGCTGTCTAGTGTTTTAAGCCATCAGTGCCAATACTTTGGCCCTTCACAGAGGTAGTATTGCAGCTCTTAAGCCTCAGGCGTCAGAAGCCTCAACTTGCAAGTTAGGCAGCTCCCAGGAACACTTCCAGCAACCAGGCCCTGCTGCCTCTTCACTGTCTTTTGTACCTGCAGTCTTACTTTCTGCCTTCTTTTGCCATCTCTGCACTTCCCCTCATCATCCTTCATAATCTCTGTTGTCTTCCCGCCCCACTGCTTCCCAGTCAGCTACCCCGGAGATCTTCAGATCACCCCTCTCCACCGATACCACTGTTGCAACCGCTTGTTGCTTCTACTCCTCTTTCTCATCAGCTAACTCAGCTCTAGTTAAATGGAGATGTTCACTGACATGCCAATGAAGGATTAATTTGTGGCAGTCATGGCACAGCTTCCAGTTTTACCAATCACTGGCTTCTTTCTCAATTACTGAGAAGGTACTGTGTCTACTAATTTGAGTGAGAATAATTATGGTGTCCTCTAATGCCATCTTTGGGGCCAGTTTTTCTGGACTGATAATGACTTCTGAGAAGAGGCCTCTGAAGCCTCAGCAGGAGCTGTCCTTGCAAACTTGGAATGTTCTGAGCGTTATCATAAAGAGTCATGAGACAACCCAGCTTCTTGCCAGAGAAGAGACTACTTGGCTGACATTACCTGGCAAGACTGAAAGGTTCATTTTCTGCCATTCAAAGGCCTCACTGGCCACCCCAGGCTATTAACTCATCATTGAAAAAAATCATGACAGGGTACTTACAGTAAATACTTGAAGTAGTTCAAGAAAGAACTAGCATTATCAATAAAATTTTACAATGTTGAAGAGTGTTTAACCTCTGCCCTGGTGCTTAGTGAGAAGTGAGTCCCTTGTGGGTCTCAGATTCATCTGCCCTAGCACTCTGCTCCTAAGAAATGAATGAAAATCCTGGATTCACAGACAAAAAGGAACAAACAGGATTCCCTTGCATTCTATGTTATCAAACTCTGGAGAGATTTTCATTTGAAAGACATTTAATACCATTCCAACTCTTGGGACAATTCACTTTTTCTTTTTTTTTTTTTTTTCACAACATTTTTTTTTATTGATGCTTTGTGCATTTCATACATCATTTTCCAATTCAGTTCAGGCATATCTCCCCTTCCCTTCACCCCCACCCCCACCCCAACCGAGATCATGCATTCTGCCATGACTGTCCTGCATATCTCTCTCAGTTTTTTTTTCCATTTTNTAGCCAAAGAATAAAAAAAAAAAAAAAAACTGTACTGGAGACTCCACTCTGCGTAGACCAGGGTGGCCTTGAATTCACAAATGATCCACCTGCCTCTGCCTCCTGAGTGCTAGGAATCAAAGGCGTGTGCCCACATGCCCCTGCTCTTTCCATTTTTAACACAACTCTTTTTTTTATTTATATATTTTTTTATTTTATGTGTATGAATGTACTGTTTGCATGTAGAGTTTGTGTACCCGTTGTTAGTACAGTGCCGAGGAGGTCAGGAAGAAGGTGTCGGAGTCCCCTGGAACTGGAGTTTCCTGGATTGGAGTTACAGAGGGTTCTCAGCCACTATGTGGCTGCCTGCTGGGGATCGAACCAGGGTCCTCTGCCGAAGTAGCCTCTTAACCTAGGCATCCTCCCGTCCCTAAAGCAACCTTTTTATTTCTTTTTTTTTTTTTTTTGGTTTTTCGAGACAGGGTCTCCCTGTAGCCCCAGCTGTCCTGGAACTCCCTTGGTCAGACCAGGCTGGCCTTGAACTCACGAAAGATCGCTGGCCTCTTGCCTCCAAGTTGCTAGAATTAAAAGTGTGACACCAACCACACCACAGTCTATAAAAACCTTTTTAGCAGCTTTATGAATATCAGTATATCTTCAATTTTTATTAATCAAACAATTTATTTGTTCGGGAGTATCTAGCTAGCCAATAGTCTTCCCACTGAGGCACCACTGTCTCATTTTCAATACCTTAGGACCTCAGACAGCTGCCATATATAAGTACTTCATAAATATTTGTTCAGCAAATGAATGGCTAATCTGTTAACTAATTAGACAATAATTAACTCATTACTTCCTGAATAAATAAAAGTCATACTTAAAGATAAGCATATTCAAAAAAGAAAGATAAGCATATTCTTGGGACTGGGAGGTTGGGGAGAACAAGAAGAAAATTTGAGAGGTCTAAGTAACCACATTAGTCTTAAACCACTTAACATTTTGTAACTAAACATGGAGGTCAGGAATTCCCTACTGTGCCCTTCCAAGTGTGGCCTACAGTGCTCAGTCTTGCAGCTCTTCCAGTTTATTATGGGATGACTATGAACACATAGTCATCCCATAATATGGGATGACTCAATGTCAAGCATTATTTGATCTGCCACTGTACAGCTGTACCTGTGTCCCTTAGCAACATTTGCGGTGTGTGCTCGGAGTCATGTGGGAAAGTCTTCCCCAAGCCTGTGGAATTTGGTAGGAGATGAAGGAAAATCCAGAGACTGGTATTTTACTTCCAGAACGTTTCAAAAGTATCGATAGGACTTTGGTTTTAGGATGGTAGCTTTAGATTTTTCTTTTTTTTTTTTTTTTTATTTTACTTAGCATAGAATAGCTATATATTTACCGAGTTTTGGCTGCTCAAAAAAGATGCAGAACAGAAACATGTTTGACCAGAATAGTATTCTTTATCCTTGGTGATGCCACACCTAAGTTGCTAAAGATACTGCTGCCAGGAACTGTTGACAATTCCCCACCTCACAATTGAGATTACAAATCTGTCAAGTTAAGCAATACAGTACTTCACACAGGAGACCTGAATTTAAATGAGTTACAACTAACTTCTATGTAGGTCACCAAGGTGGATGAAAAGTGAACTAGAGGAGGGCAAAGAGATGGGAATCCCACCTTCCTGTAAAACTCCTCAGGTATGATTCTGATGGATAAAGAGAATAAATCAATATTAGGAGTATTCAAAGAAGCTAAGCTAAAATTTCTACAATATTTTGTTTGCCATAATGTGCTTTAAAAAAGATTTGAGGAGCGCTGGGGGATGGCCTACGCAGTTAGAAGACGCCGACCGCTCTGTAGAGGACCCCGTTGAGCCCAGCACCCACGGGCGCGAGAGAACCAGTCTGAAACTCCATTCCAGGAGAACTCCAGGCCAGGGGAATCCGCACCCTCTTCTGACTCGGAGGCACTGCACGGAATCAGGGGGCACTAGACCTGCATGGCAGACAAGTATATTCATACAACTAAAAAATAAATAAATTAAATAAATAAAAAGTTTTGAGACTAGGTCTTATACAGCCCAAGTTGGCCTTACTTTTAGCCTCTCAAATGCTGAAATTACTAGGCATGTGCCACCATATCTGATGTGTGGTGTGTGTTGTGTGTGTGCACGTGCAGTTGACTTTTTTAGAGGTACAATTCTGTGTGGAGGCCAAAGATTGACCTTGGGAATCAGGGTCTCACTGAACACAGCGCTCACTGATTCAGCTGTACTGCATGGCCAAGAAACCCCAAGGATCCTCCTGTCTCCATCTGCCCGGCACTGGCACACAGGCACATGCCACACCTCCATGCCCAGCTTTTTATGAGGGTTCTAGGAATCCACAGTCAAGTCGTCATGCTTTTGTGGCAAGCACTTTACCAACAGAGTCCTCTCTGAAGCCCCATAATTGATTAACAAAAAAAAAAAATAGCTGGCATGGTGGCACACACCTTTAATCCCACTGGTAGCAGAGGCAGGCGGGTCTCTGTGACGTTTCAAGGCCGGCTTGGTCAAGAGTAGCCATATGAGTAGGAAGCTGGACAGGGAAGAACCCTGTTTCAAAAAGGACCAGAAAAAAAAAAAGAAGAAGAACGAAAGAAAGAAAAAGAAAAAAAAGATATACTAAAGTAATGAAAACTTATTTTCAAATTTTGAATCTCGGTATGAAACTAAGTGAACAATACTATGACTTCATTATTTAGAGTAAGAATTAAACAGTCATAATTAAACTTATAAAAATTCTAATTTTTACCCAGGTATTGTGTAGGTGCATGTTCTTATCCCAGCACTTGGGGGGTAAGGCAGGTGTACTCTGTGAGTTCAAGGCCAGCCTGGTCTATATAGCAAGCTGCTAGCCAGCTGGGACTAAAAGAAGACCCTGTCTCAAAAAGACCCCCAAAAATTCTAATTTTAATTACCAAAGGCAGAAATTATTTACTTCTACTCATTCCATAACGATAATGATTTTCATTTTGTATTTATCTTTCTCGTATGCATATTTAATAATGGAAACATTGTTACATAGTTTTTATGACAAGATTGAATTGAAAGTCACCTATAAAAGATGCTCCTTTTGCAGGGCATGGTGGCGCACGCCTTTAATCCTAGCACTTGGAGGCAGAGGCAGGCAGATCTTTGTGGTTCAAGGCCGCCTGGTCTACAAAGTGAGTTCCAGGACAGTGGGGCTACAGGGAGACCCTGTCTCGAAAAGACCAAAAAAAAAAAAAAAAAAAAAATACTCCTTTTTTCTTTTTGGAAACAATCTTATTCTAGCAGGCTAATTGTATCTCACTCTGTAGCCCAGATTGGCCTTGAACTCACAGTGATCTTCCTGTCTCAACCTTCCATATGTTGGGATTATAGATAGGCATTAGCCACCAGGGCTGGCAAAAGCTACTTTTGAAGTCTATATATTGTGATATGACCAGATATCAAAGTACACATAATCCGGCTGGAGAGATGGCCTAGCGGGTAAGAGAAAACGACGCTCTTGCAGAGGACCCGCCGCTCTTGATCCCCACCCACATGGCGGCTGAGAACCGTCTGAACTCGCCAATGTCCAGGAAACTCCACTCCAGGGGAATCGAGACCCTCTTCTGACCTCCGCGCATTGCGAGCACGGGTGCACAGACCCTGCATGCAACAGTACACATAACATCATTGCAAAGAAAAAATAATAATAAAATAAAAATAATAAAAAAAAAAAAACAACAAAGTACACATAATCATGCTTTTTTTTTACTATTTTTTTATGTGTGAATTACTGTCGAACACATGAGTTTGTGCACCATGTTGTGCAATGCTGCGGAGGTCCAGAGGGTTTCGGATTCCCCTGGAACTGGAGTCAAGACGGTTCTCAGCGGCCCTGTGGGTTACTGGGGATCAAACCCAGGTCCTCTGCAGGCATGTCCATGGCTCTTAACCGCAGGCATCTCTCCAGCCCTGACACAATCATCTTTTATTGCTCATAAAAACAATTAACTAGCCAAGGGCTGTAAGATGCAGTGGTTAAGACACTAGCATCTTGTAGAGGACCTGATTCAGATCCCAGAACCACTGGTGGCTACAACTGTCCTGGCTCCAGATTCAGATCAGACGCCCCTTCGTTCCCTTGGGCATTGTCACAATCACAGTGCACTTACATGCAGGTGTAACATTAATACATAAAAATAAACAAAAAAAAGTTAACTAGCCAGAACCTGGTGGCGCATGTCTTTAATCCTAGCACTTGGGAGACAGACACAGGCCGATCTCTGTGAGTTCAAGGCCAGCTTGGTCTACATAGTGAGCTCCAGGACAGCTGGAGCTCCAGGGAGACCCCATCGGAAAAAAAAAAAAAAAAAAAAAAAAGTTAACTACTGATAAGAATCTCAATCCCCCCTCCTTTTCATTTTTGCAATTCTTTTTTTAAAAATTTATGTGTATGGGGGCTGGAGAGGATGGCCTAGCGGTTAAGAGCACCGACTGCTCTTACAGAGGACCCGGGTTCGATCCCCGCACCCCACATGGCGGCCGAGAGCCGTCTGAAACTCCAATTCCAGGAGAACTCCAGCTCCAGGGGAATCCGAGACCCTCTTCTGACCTCCGCGGCATTGCACGACACGGGTGCACAGACTTGCATGCAGGCAGTACATTCATAACAACATAAAGAAATAAAATTAATAAAAAAAATTAAAAAAAATTTATGTGTATGAATGTACTGTTGAAATTGTATGATGCTAGGTTTGTGCACCCGTGTCGTGCAATGCCGCGGAGGTCAGAAGGGGTGTCGATTCCCTGGAACTGGAGTCAAAGACGGTTCTCAGCCGCCATGTGGGTTCTGGGAATCAAACCTGGGTCCGCTGCAAGAGCAGTTGGTGCTCTTAACCAATAGGCCATCTCTCCAGCCCCCATATTTGCAATTCTTAACATTCTACAGAATAAAATTCATTAGTTGAGTTTGTACCAGAACATTTAAATTCCTAGTTTCATGCATTTCAATTTTTCTAGTAAAAGAAGCTGATTGCATTCGGTTTTTTTATTTTTATTTTTTTTTATTTTTGTATGTGTATGAATGTATTTTGTGCCCTGTTGTGCATTCTTGTGAGGAAGAGGGCGTCGGATTCCCCTGGAACTGTAGTTAAAGACGGTTCTCAGCCGCCATGTGGGTGCTAGGCATTGAATCCGGGTCCTCTGCAAGAGCAGTAGTCTCTCTTAATGCTAGTCCATCTCTCCAGCCCTTGGATTCGGTATTCTGAACTGATCTAATCAGCTGTGGGGGACAAGGTCTAAAAGTAGTAGGACTGCCCCTTCCATGGACTGGGCAAGGCAGATTCTCTGAGAAGTAAAAGCCACTAGGTTCTCAAGTTCCCAGCAACCAGAAAAGTTAAAATGGACTCTCTGAGGAGAGTCTTATTTGGACTTATTTTTCAAGTAGGAAGGTTAAGACTCTGAAGGTAAAAGGGCCAAACCATATTAGATTAATCCTTCTTATCTCTGGAAGTAGGGGAAGGTGTGTGCTGGAGTGTTTTGGTCACACTTGACAACAGGCCTGGGTTGAGGGAGCTCAGTTGGGGAATTGGCTTACACCTTGGATTGGCCTGTGGCAACAACTGTGGAGTTGAATGAGTTATCGTATCCTTTGATGGTCAGCAGTGCTGAGGAGGCCCAGCCCCACAAAGAGTGGTGCACCCCATGCTGGCAGGTTGTGTGTACTGTATAAGAAGGTGGGCTTGGCATGAGCCAGAGAGCAAGCGGAGCAAGCCAGTGGACAGTTTCCTCCATGGCCTGTGCTTCAGCTCCTGCCTCCAGGTTCCTGCCTGAGTTTCTTGCCTTGTGCTACCTGACCTGAGTGATGAACTGTGAACCAGGAGATGTAAACTGAATAAACTTTTCTCCCAAGTTGGTGTCGGTCAGAGTGTTTGTGCACAGCAATGGGAAGAAACTAGAACAGAAGGATTGTGATATGCGTAGCCAGTTTCGTTGATCAATTAGTACTGGGACTGTTAAGCATTCTTGACCCCAGTTAACCAAGAACCCATGTCTCTCAGCTTCCAGATGAGTGGAATTTGGGGGTGATCAATAATTAAAAATGTTGCCAGGTGCCATCACAGTCTTTGTTTCTTCAAGTATTTGATTATACTTTTTTTTTTTTTTTTATTTTTATTTCTGTATGTGTATCAATGTACTGTCTGCATGCAGGTCTGTGCACCCATGTCGTGCAATGCTGCGGAGGTCAGAAGAGGGTCTCAGATTCCCCTGGAGCTGGAGTTCTCCTGGAATTGGAGTTTCAGACGGTTCTTGGCCGCCATGTGTGTGCTGGGGATCAAACCCAGGTCCTCTGTAAGAGCATCTGGCCCTGTTAACCACTAGGCCATCTCTCCAGCCCCGTTCTTCAGTTTTATTTATGGGTTTTCTAAGAGAGATAACATTGATAGTGACAGTGTATTGCTCCAATTCCTCAAAGTAGTATTATCTTTTTCAAACAAGAGCAGCATAGGAGAGTCAGAGGAGGATTTAATTCTTCAATACTATAGCTCTGGTGCCCAAATCATATCAATATCATTTGTGTGTGTGTGTGTGTGTGTGTATCTTATAAAGAATAAAACATGGGGCTGGAGAGATGGCTCAGCAGTTAAGAGCACTGACTGCTCTTGCAGAGGACTAGGTTTCAATTCCAAGCACCCACATGGCAGGTAAGAACCTTTTTTTTTTTTTTAACTTATTTTTATTTATTTATTTTTTGAGACAGGGTCTTCCTACAGCCCCAGCTGTCCTGGAACTCACTCTGTAGACCATGCTGCCCTTGAACTCACTCTGCCTCTGCCTCCTGAGTGATTAAAGGTGTTCTCTACCACACCCGGCTTAAAGACAGCTCTTAGCCACAATGTGGGTGCTGAGAATTGAACCCAGGTCCTCTGCAAGAGCATTTGGTGCTCTTAACCACTGAGCCATCTCTCTAGCCCCGTAAGAACCTTCTTAGGCTGGGCATGGTGGTGCACGCCTTTAATTCCAGCACTTGGGAGGCAGAGGTGGGGGATCTCTGTGAGTTCAAGGCCAGCCTGGTCTACAGAGTGAGTTCCAGGCCAGCAGGGGGCTACAGGGAGACCCTGTCTCAAAACAATAAACAAAAACCAAACAATCCTAGAGCATTTGCCCACCCTGGGACTTGATGCCCTGTAGAATCCATTGTCTTTCAATGTAACTTGCTTCTAATTATTTTTTTGTTTTTGCTGTTGCTGTTGTTTTGAGATAGGGTCTCTCTGTAGCCCCAGCTGGCCTGGAACTCACTATGTAGACCAGGCTGGCCTTGAACTCACAGATACCTGCCTGCCTCTGCCTCAGGAGTCCTGGGATTAAAGTCCTGCGTCACCACGCCCAGGGATAAGTAAAATAATTTAAAAAACCCACAGCATACAGAGATATTCAAAAGGGGTTTAGAGAAATGGCTCCATATTTAAAAGCACCAACTGCTCTTGCAGAGGACCCAGGTTCAATTCCCAGCACCTGCTTGGTGGCTAACAACCATCCATAACTCCAGTTCCAGGGTATCCAACACCTTCTGACCTCTGTGAGCATTTTATAACATGAGTGCATTTGCATACATGAAGGCAATACACTCATACACATAAAAATAAGAATAAAAATTTAAAAATAAATATTCAAACAGTGAAAAACATAAAATTTAAAATTCAGATCCCCCCTCCCCTCCCCCAAAATTCAGATTTCCCAGTAAGGTATCTAGCTCTTATGGATTCACATGCGAACATTCTCCATTTAAGGACTTGCTTTGTATTGAAAATGTGTTACATCTTAAGACAGCATTCAAAGGGCTTACACAAAGTACATTATATGTGTGAACTCATTAGCATCCTTTTTTTTTTTTTTTTTTTTTTTTTTTTTTTACACGGTCTCCCTGTAGCCCCAGCTTTCCCGGAACTGTCTTTTTGAGACAGGTCTCCTTATAGCCCAAGATCCTGTCCTGGAACCCCCTCTTCCACTCCGTGAGGGGGGGCACCAGCGCCCGGCCTTAACTCAGAAAGATCCGCCTGCCTCTGTCCCCCAGTCTAGGATTAAAGCGTGCGGCACCACACCTGGCAAGCATCCATTTTTACTACTCTTTCTTGTTCTCCTTTTTTTTTTTTCTTGTGTTATTTTTTTTAAGGAATTCTACAATATAAGAGCACAGTTGTTTTCAGATCACATTGAACGTTGCTCAGTTTGCCATACAATTAGGTTATTGCTAGCATCCACAGATGGGGATACCCATTCATCATTGTTTTCTGGGACTGTGTTACTTCACTCAGCACTGATATCTTCTAGCTCCATCCATTTACCTGCAAGTTCATGATGTCATTTTCTTACCCTGCATAGAACTCCATGTGTTAGATGTACCAAATTTTCTCTATCCACTCTCAGTTGAGGGGATTGGGTTGGTTCCAGCTCCTTGCTATTGTGAAGAGAGCTGTAATAAACATGGCTGTGCATGTATCTCTGCAGTTAGATGAGTTGTGGGTACTACCTAGGATGTTATGGCTGGGTCAGGTGAAGTTCATCCCAAGTCTTCCAAGGGTTCTCCACACTGCTTTCCATAGTGGCTGTACGAGTTTACATTCCCACCAGCAGTGGATGAGTGTTCCCACTTTCCCCACAAACTCTCCAGCATTGGCTGTCACTTTTTTTCTTGATCCTAGCCAGTCTTATTGGAGTGAGATGATATCTTAAAGTTTTTTTTTTTTTTTTTTTTTTTCCTTAATTATTCATGATGTTTCTCTGCCATCCTTTTCTTCACTTGTGAAGTCTCTGTTCAGTTCTTTGCTCCATCTATTGAGTGGGTCGTTTGTTTTCTTTCTTTTGCTTTTGAGTAGTTTTATATTCTGGAAACAATGCTTGTCAGAAGTACCTGCCGGTGAAGGTTTCCTCCTACTCGAGGAAGTTCCTTGATTGCTTCTTTTATGTACAGAAGCTTTTGAGTTTAATGAGGTCCCATTTGTCAATGTTGCTGGACCTTAATTCTGTGCAGCTGCTGTCTGATTTGGAAGTCTTTTCCTATGCCTATGTCTTATAGGCTGCTGCCAATTTTTCCTCCTACCTTAGAGTTTTGCGGTTTCACGTCGAGGTCTTTGATCCATCTTGAGTTGACTTTTGTACAGGACAAGAGATGGAGGTTTAATTTTATTCTTCTACAAAGTGGTGATCCAGTTTTGCCAACAACCACTGCTAAAGATGCTGTCTTTCTCTCATTGTGTCTTCTGGTCCCCTTGTCAAATATGAGGTGGCTGAACTGAAATTATGTGTCAAGTTTGGATCTTCAGTTTTGTTCCATTGGTAACATGTTTGTTTTGTGGTAGTACCAAGCTGTTTTTATGACTATAGCCCTGTAGTATAGTTTTGAAGTCTGGTATAGGATCTTCCCCCCCCCTGTATTGCTCCTTTCTCAGGGTTTGTTTTGCTTATTTGGTTTGGTCTTTGTTTTTCCAATGAAATTAAGGACCTTTTTTTTCCAAGCCTGTGAAGAAAACTTTTGGGGATTTTAATTGGAATTGCATTAAAATCTGTACAGAGTTTGGGTTAAGAATGGACATTTTTACTATATTAATTTTCCCAATCCATGAGCATGGGGGGTTCTTTCCATCTTCTGATATCCTTTCAATTTTCTTCTTCAGGGGGTTAATTTTTTTTTTTTTTTTAATTTGTAGAAAGGTTTAAATTTTTTTTTTATTTTGTAGTTTTTTTTTTTTTTTTTTTTTTTGTTTTTTTTTTTTTATTGTTTTTGAGGCTATTGTGAGTGGAAAGTNTCGATAGAAGTCTGTGAGATCCATTTGGTTGTATTGTGTCATTTAGTTCAGATGTCTTCTTTGTTATCCTTTGTCCTGTTGATCTGTCTATGGGACTTAATGGGGTATTGAAAATCCCCTAGTATTCGTGCGCTGGGGGGGTTAATCTGTGCCTTGGGATCCTGAGGAATTTTCTTTATAAAGTTGGTGCACGGTTTTGGTGCCTATATGTTTATGATTGTGAAGTCTTTCATCATTGATTGTTCCTTTGATAAAGATGTAATGTCCTCTTTTCTCTTTTTGATTTCTTTTGCTTTGAAGTCTTATTTTGTCTGATATTAGAATAGCCCACACCTGCTTTCTTTTTGGTACCATTGCTTGAACTACTCTCTTCCATCCCTTCACCTTAATTAGTTGATGCCTATCCTTGAGATTGAGATGTGTTCTTGTAGACAGCATATGTGGGTTTTGTTTCCTAATCCATTCTCCCAGTCTGTGTCCTTTTTCTTGGGGGAGTTTAGTCCATTGATAATTAATGTTATAATTGAAAGATGGATTTGCTTCCTTTCACTTTATTACCATTTGGACTTTAGCCTCTGATTTTGCTCCTATGGTTTTGTTTTGTTAGTTTCTTTCGTAGGTGTTTGAGGATTGTTGCTCCTCTCTTCTGCCTTTGACTTGCTTCAAGTATTTTTATGAAGAGTTGGTTTCCAGATAGGTATTCCATCATCTTGTTTAGTCATGGAAGATTTTTCTCTCTCCTTCAACTATAATCGACATTTTTGCTGGGTATAAGTATTCGGGTTGGAATCCGTAGTCCCTTAACACTGGGAATACTTTGCTCCATGTTCTTCTGCTTTCATTGGTTGAGGCGAGAAGTCAGTTGTGATTCTGATGGATTTTCCCCTTGTATGTGACTTGTTTTTTTGTGTCAGCTCTAGAATTTTGTTCTTTGTTTTCGGCATCTAGCATTTTAACTATGATATGGCGTGGGTTTTTCTTTTCTGATCTTGTCTATTTGGGGGTCCTATGTGCTTCTTTTTTTTTTGTATTTGTATTGGGTTTGTCTATTTTTCGTTTGGGTAAATTTTTTCATCTATTATTCTGTTGAAGATCTGGCTCATCCTCTTTTCTTGAGATTCTTCTCCCTTCCTCTATTCCTATGTTGCGGAGGTTTGATCTTTTCATAGTGTCCCTATATTCCTGGTTTCGTTCCACCTTTTGTGTATTTTTTTAAATCTTTTCCTAATCTTTATTGAGCTTTTTTTTTTTTTTTTTATTTCTGTATGTGTATGAATGTACTGTCTGCATGCAAGTCTGTGCACCCGTGTCGTGCAATGCCGGGGAGGTCAGAAGAGGGTCTCGGATTCCCCGTGGCACTGGATTCTCCTTGGAATTGGAGTTTCAAACGGCTCTCGGCCCCATGTGCGTGGGTGCGGGGCTGAACCCGGGTCCTCTGTAAGAGCGGTCGGGCTCTTAACCGCTAGGCCATCTCTCCAGCTCTATTGAGCTTTTTTAATTGTCTGTGTTATCTTCCAGATCTGATATTCTTTGTTTGGCTTCCTCCATTCTACTTCTGAGGGCTTTTCCTTTCCTTCTTGATTGAATGTGTGTTCTAATTCCTTTTTCGTTTCATCCTGTGTTTTCTTTAGTACTTCCATTTCCTTTTTGAGCTTCTCAATCTCTTCTTGGTGCTTCTCAATCTCTTCTTGGTGTTCCTTACTTCGTTGGTTGGCTTCCTTTTTCAGTGTTTCTACTTCCTTTCGGAGTTTGTTTTTTCAATTCACTTTTTCTTAATGAATCTACCTGTGATAGGCTTAAAAATTATTGTCACTATATGACTAATTAAAATACTTCATTGGGATACATAATTATGAGGCAATTCAGACATGTAAAAATAATTTTTATTATTAACATAAAAACTTAAACAAGAGAAAAAGAGTATGATTTTAAAGAAATGTCCTTTTTTATCAGGGACAGGCATAGGATGAGAAAGAAGCCAGATATAAAACAAGAGATAAACTAAATGCATCAGATAATAGTGTACAGTACTGTGGATAAAAACTGGCATAGGAGATATGATCCCTGTGCCTGGGGTAGGTGAGATTTAATGTAGGGACCCCATCCACAGATACAGACTCTGGGGTCTCCCATTATTTGAAGCTTGACTAGTTGTGCCCTTCTGTTTGCATCACACTCTATTATTAAAGGAAGTTTTACTGGTGAGAATCGAGGGGTGCACTTGTTTTCTTTCTGCCCTTTATTCTGTGTGTAGAGAATTGTAGATGTGTCTTCTAGGGATGGAGATTTTTTAGATGTGCATGTTCAATGTCTCACCAGTTGCCACACACCACAGCAGTCTCCATATTTTGCAGAGTGGCTTTTTTGATGAGTGGCATATGATATGCTCTTCCGTTCATATAAGATTCCATAGTTAGTATATCATAAGAAATGTCATTTGTCTAGATATATGCCTCTGACAGGCTTTTTTTCTAGGCTCTGTGTCCTCTCCAGCCCTGTGCATTTGTCTGAGTTTATAGTGGCTCTCCTAGGTTCACTGCCATTGATAGGGTTCCAAGTCCAATTAGATAGCTTTTGAACATCCCACAGACAACAGTGTCTCTACTGCACCAATAGAGGTAGTTTGCTGTGCAGCTCATCATGTCGTTAGAATTTGGCTCTGGGTTGGGCTATTGATTGATTTTCTCTCATAGAAGTGTGCACATTGAATAGCATTATGAGTGCTTAACTTCAGATGGAAAAGCTCCAGGTCAGTTCCTGATCCATTAATCTAAGTTCTATCCCTGAAGTATGTCCTATTCTGAACAGTAAGGTCTTATTTTATATTTCTGGTAGATAATCAAGAGCTTTGGAAATAGCCTGCCTTGTTTTGAGAGTCACTTGGGTTGCTCTTACTAATTCAAAGGGAGGTATCTTCTGTCTTGTACTGTGCTCCCTACCACACAGCCACCAGGTTGCACTACCCATATACTAATGTTCAGAAAGTGTATGTGAATATCTCATGGGGACTCCAGGGCATCATATTACACTCTGGGTTTCCTAGCCTCTCAGGTTCCAATTATCTCTATTCTTTCTTTTTCCCTTACCATCCTCCTCCTCCCTCCCCAGCCCATGCACCTCCATTACCCCCACCCTCCCCTTCTCCTGACCTCCCCCATCTCCCACCATACCCACATTTATCTCCCCCTCCACCCTCCACCTTTCCCAACACAATGTCACCAACCCCCCCGACCCTCTGTTTTGGGATTTTTATGTACTACTCAGCAGTAAGAAAAGATAAAATTAAGAAATTCACAGGTAAATGGATGGAACTAGAGAATGTTACTCTAAGTGAAGTAACACAAAGGCAGAAATCCAGGTGATGTGTATTCTCCCTCATTTGTGGATTGTAGCCCCAATCCCCTTATGTGAGTATATATTGTGGTATAACAGCAGCAGCCAAGAAATGGAAAAGAATACATTGAGGTAAAGGAATAAAATATTTTTGGTCTTTTTGAAACAGAGTCTCCCTTAATCCCAGCTGGCCTGGAACTCACTATGTAGAACAGGTGGGCCTTGAATTTACAGAGATCTGTCTGCCTCTGCCTCCCAAGTGGGGGATTAAAGGTGTGCACCACCATGCCTAGAGGAATAAAATATTTTTAAAAAATGATTAAGTAAATGCAAAGGAAATTCAAAGAGTAAAAGACCAGCCTAAGTAGACTAAACTAATTCTTCTCAGGGAAAATCTAGAAGAGTAGAGAAGAGATTATAATCAAAGACAGACATCACATAATCATCCCAAGATCAAAATCTTGTTTTGTCTGCAAGATGAAGAAATCATCTGCATTCCTGCTTGTTAGGTATAGTCTGTAAGCATGTTTTAGTACACACACACATACACACATACACACTCGCATGCACACACACATAATCATGAAGGGATGCTGTATTTTGTTGAAGGCTTTTATGCATCAATTGAGATGATTGTGTGGTTTTTGTCTTTCAGTCCATTTATGTGTTTATGATATTTACTGATTTTCATATGTTGAACCATCCTTGCATTTCTGGTATGAATCCAACTTGATCATGGTGGATGATCTTTTTGATGTGGGTCTGTATACATTGTACAGGTATTTTGTTGAGGATTTTTGCATCTGAGTTCATTAATGAGATGGGTCTGCAGTTCTCTTTTTTGTTTCCATCCTTGCCTGGTTTTGGTATTAGAGTGATGCTGGCTTCATAGAAGAAATATGGGAGGTTTCCCTCTGCTTGTATCTTTCTGAACAGTTTGAGTAATAATGGTTGCAAGTCCTCTCTAAATATTTTATAGAATTCTGCTGTGAAACCATCTGGGCCTGGCTTTTTTTAGTTGGGAGGTCTCTTATTACATCTTCAATTTCTTCATATATTAGGGTCTGTTTAAGCTGTCAGTCTCTTCTTTGTTTAACTTTGGTGATTCCTTGGATTGCAGATATTCATTAATTTCTCTTAGGTTTTCAAATTTGGTAGAGTATAGGTTTTTGAAGAACTCCCAGATGATTGTCTGGATCTTTTCATTGTCTGTTATGATATTTCCCCTTTCATGATGAATTCTATTGATTTGGAGTTGCTCTTTCTTTCTTTTGGTTAACTGGGCTAGAGTTCTGTCTATCTTGTTCTCTTAAAGAACCAACTTTTGGATTCATTTATTTTTTTTTGTATTGTTTTCTTTGTTTCTATTTCATTGATTTCTGCTCTGATTTTTGTTATTTCTTCCTGTCTGTTGCATTTAGGGTTCATTTGCTGTTGTCTTTCAAGTGTTTTTAGCTGCAGTGTTAGCTCATTTATTTGTGCTCTTTCTATTTTTTTAATGTGGCCACCCAGGGTCCCTCTTAGGACTGCTTTTAAAGTGTCCCATAGGTTTTGTTTTGTTGTACTGTCATTGTCATTTAGTTCTAGGAATGCCTTTATCTCTTTCTTTATTTCCTCCTTGACCCATTCATTAATCAGGAGTGTATTGTTTAGTCTCCATGTGTTCTTGTAGGTGGCAGGGCTTTTCCTGGTGTTGATATTGAGCTTTATTGTACTATGGTCTGATAGAATGCATGAAATTATTTCAATTTTTTTGTATTTGTCAAGGTTTTTTTCTGTGTCTAAGTATGTGGTCAATTTTGGAGTAGGAACCCAGCAAGGCTGACCCTTGTCACCACTCCTCTTCAATATAATGCTTGAAACACTGGCTAGGGCAATAAGGCAAGAAAAGGAAATCAAAGGAATATTGATTGGAAAAGAGGAAGTAAAACTATCCCTTTTTGCAGATGATATGATAGTTTACCAAAGGGATGCAAAAACTTTACCAGAAAGCTCCTAAAAATGATTAGAAGTTTCAGTAAAGTGGCAGGTTACAAAATTAACCTAGAAAAATGAGTAGCCTTTCTTTACACCAACAACAAGCAACTGAAGAAGGAATACAAGGAGACCTTCCCAGTCACGATAGCCTCAAAAACAATAAAATACCTAGGAATAAACATAAACAAAGACACTAAAGATCTCTACAACAAAAATTATAAACTCCTAAAGAAGGAGATTGAAGACGACATCAGAAGATGGAAAGACCTCCCATGCTCATGGATTGGAAAAATTAAAATATAGTAAAAATTTCCATTCTACCCAAATTAATATATCAATTCAATGCAATTCCAATTAAAATCCCCAGGACATTCTTCACAGGCTTGGAAAAAAATTCTTAAATTCATATGGAACAACAAAAAACCCCAAATAGCCAAAGCAACCCTGAGTAAAAACAGCAATACAGGGGGAATTTCTATACCAGACATCAAACTATACTACAGGGCTATAGTCATAAAAACAGCCTGGCACTAGCAGAAAAACAGACCCATAGACCAATGGAATGAAACTGAAGATCCAAGCTTGAGCACGTAACAATTTGAACCACCTTACATTTGACAGGGGGCCAAAAAGACTCAATGGAGGAAAGACAGCATCTTTTTCTCAGCCTTTTATGACCTTTTCGGTGCACAGGTTTACTGTTTTGGTCAGTTCTTTGAATAGGTTTTTCTCTCTTTTTTTGTTCCCATTTGATTTTATATTATTCCAAAATATGCATACATACACTCCACACATAAATCAAAGTTACAAAGTCTGATAATAAACTATAGGTTAATTCCAAAGCACATTAGTGATTTACATTTTAACAGTAGAGTTGCATGCATGTAAAAAGAAGTATAACTTTACATTCTCTCTTGTTTCTAGAATATAATATTAGTACTCCTATATGATAGAACACACCATAGGATTACATAAGGATAAATTATGAATGGTTGTAACATATATCAATAAAAAGAGAAAATATTACTTTATGAAATATTTTTAACTGTTAAATATAATCCTTTTTTTTTTTTTAACCAAAAGATGTCATGTTTTCCTCAAGGAAGTGCTTGAAGTTTCCTCCTTGGCAAACCCAAACAAACATCAATCCTGCCCCTGTGCTCCACACTGGGGTCCCTCCCCACCATGGTCACCCAAATGAGGTCCAGTAAGCACGTGTCCTGTCTTGATCTTCCTGCACTGGCTTACATGACACAGCATGGGTAGTCAAACGATGGCAGTCTACTCTCTGAAGAGGCTGAAATCCCAGTAGCCACTCAGTCTACACACTGTGCATCTCTGTAGTTCCCATCTGGCATTGAAGGTTTGAAGGATTCTCAAGTTTTATGTCTGAAATACAATTTCTCAGACCTTATTATTTCTGGTTATACTTTCCGTTTTGGATGCTTAAGGCCACACAGTAAACCCAGATTAACCAAGGTTTCTGTTTTCTCAAGGTCAGTTGAGGATCTGGTCCTCAAGGGTAACTAGGTTTTTTTTTGGGGGGGGGGGGTAGCCCCTGGCTTGTTTTAGTTTTTCAACCACCAGTTCCATCCACTGGAGGACACAGTTAGGTCTTGCTAGACCAGGCTTCTCTCTTTGAAGCATGAGCAGACTTTCCTCTTTATAGGGTGGACACTGGCTGGAGTCCCATCAGTGGATCCCCAAGATCTCTCTGCACAGGGAAGACTGGTGGCTCACATTTGCAGGACATTTCAGGGGATGTCCCCATGCATATTCCCCTGACACTTAGTTGACCTCTGAGGGCAAGGAACAACGTTATTCCTTAGATCCCTCAGCCAAATTGGTATGGGCATTAAGTATGGCCATTAAGCACCCAGAAAGGCTAAGTTACACCAGCCTGATACATCACACCTATACCAAAATTGTATGTTCTGTAAAATAAACTGTTATTTCCATATCATATTTCTTGATTCACCTTTTTCCATTTTAACTTCATGTCACTCTGTAATATGTATACATGTCCACCATCATATACCAAAAATCCATAGTCTGAAAATAAGTGGTAGGTTAGTTTTAGAACCTGTCTAGGGATTCATAATATAAGAGCATGCTTGTTTTCAGATTGTGGGCAATATAGCATTAATGTTGCTCAATTTGCCTGAGAACTAGTTACTTGGTGCTAGCATCCACAGATGAGAGATACCATTCATCTTTTGTTTTTCTGGGACTGTGTTACTTCACTTAACATAATATCTTCTAGTTCCATCCATTTACTTGCAAATTTCATGATATCATCTTTCTTTACTGCTGCATAGAATTCCATTGTGTAGATGTACCACATTTTCTCTATCCACTCGTCTGTTGAGGGCCACTTGGGTTGGTTCCAGCTCTTCGCTATTGTGAATAGAGCTGCTATAAACATGGCTGTGCATCTATCTTTATGGTAGTATGCGTCTTGTGGGTATATACCCAGAAGTGGTATGGCTAGGTCAGGTGGTAGGCTCATTCCAAGGCTTTTAAGGGTTCTCCACACTGCTTTCCATAATGGTTGTACAAGTTTACATTCCCACCGGCAGTGGATGAGTGTTCCCCTTTCCCCACAACCTCTTCAGCGTTTGGTGTTTTTTGTTTTCTTAATCTTAGCTAACCATATTGGAGTGAGATGATATCTGAGAGTGGTTTTAATTTGCATTTCCTTAATTATTAGAGATGTTGAACACTTTTTAAGATGTTTCTCTGCCATCTCTATTTCCTCACTTGTGAAGTCTCTGTTCAGCTCTTTACTCCATCTTTTGAGTGAGTCATTTGTTTTCTTACTTGTTTGTTTTTTAAGTAGTTTATATATTCTGGAAATTAGTGCTCTGTCAGATGTATCAGCAGTGAAGGTTTCCTCCCACTCTGTGGGTTTTCTCTTCACTTCCCTGATTATTCCTTTGCTGTACAGAAGCTTTTGAGTTTTATAAGGTCCCACTTGTCAATTTTCGAACTTGTTTCCTGTGCAGCTGCTGTCTGATTTAGAAAGTCTTTTCCTATGCCTATGTCTTGTAGATTGCTGCCAACTTTTTCTTCTATCACCTTCAGACTTTTGGATTTCACATTAAGGTCTTTGATCCATTTAGAGTTGATTTTTGTACAGGATAAGAGGTAGGAACTTAATTTTATTCTTCTACAAGTGGTGATCCAGTTTTGCCAACACCACTTGCTGAAGATGCTGTCTTTACTCCATTGTGTCTTCTTAGCCCCCTTGTCAAATTTGAGGTGGCTGAAATTTTATGAGCTCAAGTTTGGACCTTCAGTTTTGTTCCATTGTTCTACGGGTCTGTTTTGTGCCAGTACCAGACTGTTTTTATGACTATAGCCCTGTAGTATAGTTTAAAGTCTGATATAGAGATCTTCCCCTGTATTGTTCTGTGCAATCAGGGTTGCTTTGGCTATTCGGGGTCTTTTGTTTGTCCATATGAATTTAAGGATTTTTTCCCAAGCATGCAAAGAAAGTCTTGGGGATTTTAACTGGGATTGCATTAAATCTGTATATGGACATTTTGACTATATTAATTTTTCTAATCCATGAGCATGGGAGGTCTTTCCATCTTCTGATGTTATTTTCAATCTCCTTCTTCAGGGGTTTATAATTTTTGTTGTAGAGATCTTTGGTGCCTTTGGTTAGGTTTGTTCCTAAGTATTTTATTGTTTTGGAAGCTATTGTCATTGGGAAGGTCTCCTTCTATTCCTTCTTTAGTTGCTTGTTGTTGGTGTAAATAAAGGCTACAGATTTTTCTAGGTTAATTTTGTATCCTGACACAGAACTGAAACTCCTAATCATTTCTAGAAGTTTTCTGGTAAAGTTTTCAGCATCCCTTAGATAAAATATCATATCATCTGCAAAGAGGAATAGTTTGACTTCCTTTTTTTCCAATTAGTACCCCTTTAATTTCCTTTTCTTGCCTTATTGCCCTAGCAAGTGTTTCAAACACTTTATTGAAGATGAGTGGTGACAGGGGGCAGCCTTGCTAATTTCCTACCTTTAAGGGGAATCCTTCTAACTTTTCTCCATTTAGGATGATGTTGCTGTGGGTTTCTGGTATATGGCTTTGATTATGTTGAGGAGTGATCCTTCCAATCCAATTCCCTCTAGGACTTTAAGCATGAAGGAGTGTTGGATTTTTGTGGAAGGCCTTCTCTGTATCAATTGAGATGATCATGTGGTTTTTGTCCTTCAGTCCATTAATGTGTTTTATGACATTAATTGATTTATGTATGTTGAATCATCTCTGCATCTCTGGTATGAATCCAACTTGAACATGGTGGATGATCTTTTTGATGTGGGTCTGTATGCGATTTGCAAGTATTTGGTAGAGAATTTTTGCTTCTATGTTCATTAATGAGATGGGTCTATAGCTTTCTTTTTTTTTTTTTTTTTTTTT